>JALMLS010000357.1:0-30760 GCA_038496445.1 Trichosphaerium sp. ATCC 40318 | reverse complement strand
TGAGTATGATTTTTTATTTATTTATTTTTTATTTTATTTTGGAGTTTTTTTATTTTTAGTTCTCTTTCTAATTGTGGTGACACCCTGTTTAGAAGTTCAAGAAGAATATTTATACAACAACAAAGTACACAGCACTTACATTTTTTCCAAGACAACTTTATGAACAGTTCAGACGGTACGTCATGCGAACAAACATAAAAAAAACCTTGGGTTGATTTTTATTTCTTTTTTGAATGTTGTAAAGTCTTTTCGTTTGGTGTCTCACGTGTCATCTTTTTTTTGTGAAATATTTTTTATTGTTGTTTCCTGTTGTTTGGGAAAAAGAATAAGCACTTCATTAATAATTGTGTTGGCTGATTAGTGAGTATTATTGACTTTCTTTTTAGAGTTGCGAATATTTATTTCTTGTTGGTTGCTATTATTACTCTTATTCCTGCGGCCTCTTCATTGAATCCATTCAGTTCAATATTCCCTCTTGTATTTGTAGTGGGTGTTGCTATGGTTAAAGAAGGATACGAAGACTATGTACGAGTATTTTCTTTTTTTTTTATGTTTCATTTGCTTATTTTGTTTTCGAAAAGAAACGTTGGAGAGAAGATGAGAAGGAGAATAACAGAAAGTTTGATGTTTATGATCCAGTTAGTAAGGCTATAGTTGTTAAAAAGAGTAAAGATATACACACGGGTGATATTATAAGAGTAAGTCCGTAAGTCCGGAAGACGGTCTGCTTTTCTTTTTTGATTCCTTGAAATACTTTTTTTTTGATTGGATATACATTGTATAGTCTAACGCTTAAAAATTTTCACATTGCTTATGTATTTGTAACAAATTGGGGAACGCTTATAGGCCTTAGTTGGCGCCTGATTACTCAAAAAATTTTTCTTTTATTGTGTTTCTTTGCTTGTTTTTTTTGGTTAACAAGGCCTACAGGTTTCAAGAAAAGGAGCTTTCCCCGCTGATCTTGTATGTATATCTTCATCATCTACTGGTGGTCGCTGTTACATAGAAACGTCTAGTTTAGATGGGCAAGTTTTTATTTTGATTTTTTTTGAATGTAATTGTATTATTGTGCAATACAATTCGTCTTAACTCTCTCATTCTTTAGTGAAACAGCCTTAAAATCCAGGCAAAGTATTAGTGTTACAGCTGAGTTTGATGTTAATGAGCTATGCAACATTAAGGCACGTGATTTTTTTTTTTCATTTCTTCTCTAGCTTGTTTTTAGATAAATAAGGTCTAATATTGTTGAAGGGAACTCTAAAAGCTGAAGCGCCGAGGGCACTCCTCAGTAAGTTCAAAGCGACTACCAATATTACTGTTGGATCAAATGATGAACAACATGATATATCTCTTGATGCATCTAACCTACTCATGCGTGTATGTAACATTGATGTCATTCAATATCATTTTTATTTCACTATGCTTACTTTTTTGCTCTAGGGATGCAGTTTGCGCAACACAGATTGGATTTATGGTATTGTGGTGTATCCTGGAAAGCACACAAAGCTTATGTGTAATGCATCTTCACCACCTTCTAAAAGGTCTCAAGTAGACCGTTTCCTTGACAAGTGAGGGTTCTTGATTTTTTCTTACGCTTTCTTTAACAATTTGGTTTTAGGATCGCTCTTGCTGTATTTATCTTTAAACTTCTCATGTTGCTTATTGTCTCTATTGCTGGTGGTTTGTTTCAAGTGAGTTATTTGTTCTGTTTGTATATCCTTTAACCGTTTTATTCTAGGGAAGAGAAGTTAGAGATTCTCCTCATTTAGCTGGAGGTGAAGATCCTGCTATTGAAGGAATATTAGTCTTTCTTCGTTATTTCGCCATCTTTTCTTACTTCATTCCGATTTCTCTTTTTGTACGTGTCACTCTATGTGAATAGCTTGTAGTGTTAGTCACCTGCTTATGTTTATTCAAAAGGTCACAGTAGAGCTAGCAAAATTGTTCCAAGCTATTTGGATGGTATGGGACACTGAAATGACTACAGAGGGTCTTGGCTGTACGCCAAAGAACTCAAACCTTAATGACGAGTTGATACGGGTGAGTCCTTGATAAGTAGAATCTTATTTGTACTATGATAAGAACAGGAGCTAACTATGATCTTCTGTTTAGACGCAGTATATTTTTAGCGATAAAACAGGGACATTGACGAGAAATGAGATGAAGTTTGATAAATGCTCCATTAAGGGTGTTGTATACACAAAAGGATTGAAGGGGCAGTTAGGTAACATTGTAGAGGATAAAAAGAGGGGACATAAAGATGTCAACGATTTTATCTTGAACCTTGTTCTTAATCACTCTGTTGTGCTTAGTGAGTACACTGATGAAGCAACTCAAGGCAAGTCCTTTTTTTTTGTTCTCAATTTTTGGATTAACACTCGTTGGATTAACACTCTCCTGTAGAGAAGACTGTTGAGTATTCTGGTGAATCTCCTGATGAAATTGCTCTTGTGGAAGCATCAGAGATTAACGGATATGTCTTTAAAGGTCGTAACAACAATACACTTACGATTTCGATTGGAGGTGTAGACCAAGAATTTGAGCTTTTGAATCTCGCTAAATTCTCATCGAAACGTGCACGTATGACTGTTGTTATACGTCATCCTGATGGTAAGATTATGGTTTATTCAAAGGGAGCAGACTCTGTAATGATGAAATTACTTAAACAGAAAGACGGCAAGCTTGTACAAGTTACACAAAATCACCTTGATATGTTCAGCAGTAATGTACGCTGTTTTCTCATTTCTTGTACTCACGTATGGATTGTTATCTAACTAGTATTGTTTAGGGCCTGCGTACGCTATTGCTTTGTCAAAAGAGTTGGACCGAGGCAGAGTATCAGGCTTATATTAAGCAATATAAGGACGCTTCTCTTTTGCTTGAAGGGCGTGAAAAAGCCAAAAAACAGGCTTGGAAACTTCTAGAGAAGGACTTTGAGCTTGTTGGTGCTACTGCTATTGAAGATAAATTACAGGATAAGGTTGCAGAGACATTACACTTCTTTTTAGAGGTACGAAACGAAAGAGCCTTCAGTATCTTGTTGTTTTAAGAGGATTTCGGAAGTTGTTTTTTGGCTAAGTATTTTGTTGTAGGCTGGTGTGAAGGTCTG
Source organism: Trichosphaerium sp. ATCC 40318 (assembly GCA_038496445.1). Lineage (NCBI taxonomy): Eukaryota > Discosea > Flabellinia > Trichosidae > Trichosphaerium > Trichosphaerium sp. ATCC 40318. The sequence continues at coordinate 27,651 of JALMLS010000357.1, read as the reverse complement.
GATGATTACAGGTGATAAAGAAGAGACTGCTATTAATATTGGAACATCATGCAAGCTCCTACCTTCAGGATTGGCTCTTTGCAGAGTAACAAAGTGCAAAAAAGAGTCTGATGGTACGGACTTCCTTCATTGGAGTGTTTTTCGAAATTAACTTTTTTTGTAGTGCAAGACAAACTCAAAGAAGGTCTCAAGCAAGCTAAAGTACGTGATATTTCAAAAAAGTATTATTGTCATGTTCTTATTATTGCATCTATAGAAACTTGGAGAGATTGCTCTTATTATTGATGGAGACGCAATGGTATTTGCATTGGCTAAGTACAGGGACGAATTTAGGGACTTGGGACTTCGCTCAAAGTCTGTTATTTGTTGTCGTGCTTCGCCTAAGCAAAAAGCGAATGTAGTTAAAATGATTCGTAAAGGAGCTAAGGGAACTATTACCCTTGCTGTTGGCGATGGTGCAAACGATGTTGCTATGATTCAAGTACGATCTCCGTTATTTTTTGAAAGAAAAAAAAGTTTCTAAAACAAACTATTCTGCTGGCGTTTATCTAACTGTATTTTTCTCTAGCAAGCCCATATTGGTGTTGGTATCTTTGGTAAAGAAGGAACACAATCTGCACGTGCTTCTGACTACGCTATACGCGAATTCAAGTATCTTTTTAAGCGGGTTTTTTGTCCCTTTATTCTTTGCTTAATTAAATGTTGTTTCGTCCTTTACGAAAAAGACATCTAGTACCTCTAGTAATGAAACATGGACGATACAGTTTACTTAGAAACGCTGGACTTATCCAGTATAGTTTTTATAAGAATCTATCAGTCTTCCTTGCTCAGCTCTACTTTGCTTGGTTCAGTGGCTTCTCCGGACAGGTATGATCATCTTTAACTTGTCAAAGGAAGGTATAAGCGTTTTTTAAACTAAGTTTTTGTGTTTTAGACACTTTATGAAGATTGGATTATTGCTGGGTATAATGTTATTCTCACGTCTCTTTCTCCTTTCCTATATGCTCTATTTGAACAAGATATTAAACCAAAGGTTATATATAAGTACCCAGAAGCTTCAAGAGAGTATCGCGCAGGTACCACTCATTTTGTAATTTTTTTTTCTGGTTCTTTGAAAGAACAAGCCCCGCCTTTCTTGGTTTTTTTTTAAACTTCATCAATAGGTATTCTTAATTGGCGTACCTTCTCTGTTTGGATCATTACTATTATAGTACATTCATGGGTTCTTTTTGGTAGTTTCCTAATATACTTTGGTGGTATTGGTTCATTACAAGAGAACGGACAAGCTGATAATGGCTTATATGTTGTTGGTGTTTATGTCATCACAGCTGGTCTTGCTATGGTTCACACTAAAATGTTCCTGATTACTCGGTACTACACCTCGTGTTTTTCTTAAAGTTTCTTACTTGTTTCAAGGCACTGGACATGGCCTGTGTGGCTTGGTTTGGCTTTGAGTATTGTCATTTATGTTATTATGTTATGGGTTGAGAATGACTTTACGTATCTGGTTCCTAGCTTGCTTATGGTAACTTTGAGATCTTTCACAGCTGGGTCTTTCTATTTCTATATTGTATGGGTACCTACAGCAACGGCTGTTATTGACCTATGTTTCATGTAGTACGTGGTTGATGAAGTTCAACTTTTTCTTATTTTTTTCTGTTTTCTTTTTCTTGTTTTTTTGGTGCAAGTATGAACACGTGATTTATTTTTTTTTGGTTGGTATTTGTTTTGTGCCAATGTATTTTGGTTGTGTGTGCTGATGTTTTTTTTTTTAGTGTACAACGCCAGTACTTCCCTGCTGATTGGCAAATTCTTCAAGAGGCGGACAGACTTGGTGTTGGAAGGAATAAGCCTCTTATTGAACTGGGAGAACTTAATCTAACTCAAACAGCATCTGATGACTCTAATAGTGAAACAAGTATGAATCATACTACTGAAAAGGAGAAACTACTTGAAGAGTCGGAAGGGACACCAAGTAATTTGTAAAAAAACTTCAACAAGCGAAAAAAAAAACTAGATTGGGTTCTCGATATTTTCCCTTTTTGAGGACTCATACTCCTACCTTCACATTTTGCGGTTATAAAAATAAAACGTAAAAAAATTATTTAAAAGTTGGTTTTATTCCACTTGAATCTCTTGCCAGTTGTAGCTGTTAATAGCTTTAATTTTATTATCGCACTATGTAGTGATATACTGGTAGGATCTTGGTTGTTTTTTTTTGTAGCCAAGCGATTGTGTAACTGAAGTACCATACGCGAATGAACGAGTGCTCTGATACCATAATCAGCTATGTACTTACAACCAAAAGACCTACTTTGGAACTTGCCAAGATCTTAAATGGCGACTTAAGTGGCTATTAAGTTAAACTTCTGGCTTTTAAGCTAGTCAAACGCTGTTACTAACGCAAACCAACAATAAACCAAATGGAACAAAGGCTAGAAACGTCAAGTATACAATACGACAATAATGACATCAATCGTAGTATATTCGATCTTACAGCACTACCAGTAGAGGTTATCGTTCATATTATGAACTGCGGCAAGTTTACCCTCCGTTCAGCCCAAACGTGCCATTTCTTGCATGATATTATCCATAAACACGTCGGCTATGGCAAAATATGCGTCAAAACTCAAAACGAAATAACTATGCTTTTCGGAAGCCCTCTGCTTAAAAATACAGCAATTCTTTTCAGGACAACCTTCAAAGACAATGTTACAGACAGTCAACTACACTTACTTCAAGGTGTGAGAACTATCAACTTGCGTCGCTGTAAACAAATAACGTATGATGGTGTAAAGGCGTTGGTTGGTGTACAAGAGATTAATTTGGCATTAACAGGAGTCACAGATAAATGTGTAAAGCTATTTGCTGGTGTTCATAAAATTGGTCTTAGTTGCAATAAACTAATAACAGATGAAGGTGTTCAAGCGTTATATGGAGTACACACAATTGATTTATCATTCACTAATATTACAAGCAAGTGTCTGAAAGCTTTAAAAGGAGCTCATACTATCAACCTGGGGTATTGTAAAGGAATAACAGATGATGGTGTCAAAGAGTTGGCAGGTGTAAAAGATATTGATTTATCAGGTACTAAGATTACAGATGAATGTTTACAGGCATTATGTGGTGCAAATAGGGTTATATTGCAACGTACAAACATCACCAACGAAGGTATGAAGTTATTGAAAGGAATAAGGATTGTTGACATATCATTTTGTAAATATGTAACAGATGAAGGTGTTTCTAACCTTGATGATGTTTCAATGCTATGTATGATGTCCTGTCCAAATATTAATGGTGATGGTTTGCTTGGGCTTAATAATTTGACCAAAGTGATTAGCACTGCTAGTAGATTAAAGACGACAGTTGTTACTGCACTTGAAAGTAAGGGCGTAAATATGTACTAAATTAATTGAGGCCTATATCATTCTTATCCTTTGTCTGTGAATATGAACAATGTAAGACAACTAAAAATAAAAGAAAAGAGAAAGTACTTACAATCATTTTCTCACTTTGAATAATATTTTATTATTGTATACTATAGTAAACAACTTTAACAAAAGTGCACTGAATTGGAAGCCCATTGCGTTCTATAAAAGATAATAGGTATTCATCTTCCCCTTGCTATTGTAAAGGTACAAAGTCTAGTGACAGGATCATAACTATAAGACTCAATTAGCGGTGTTTAAACTAATAAATGAGACATACGAGAAAAGAATTGTAAATGAGCTAGTTTGTATTTCTGGACAACAGGATTTCTCCAAAGAAGTAAAAGCCCTCAGCAATAGTTTTATTCCATCCTAGTATTCTCCAAAGCGAAAAACAACATCTATTTGCATTAAAACAATGTATGGAGCATTAATTAATGAAGCATCAGGATTGGTTAATATTAAATTTGGGTTGACATCACTAGGTAATAGGAGACATCCTTGAGAGTAGTTTTGGGGTATGCCAACGGTTAAAAAGTTATCACGTGATTAGGAAAGCATCATTATCAGTTTGAAGATTGTTGTTAACATACCCGTCACCTGCTTCGTCATCAAGATTATTAAAGGAAAAGTTATGTACAATTGTAACTTGGAAGTGAGCAGAGTGAAGGAATAGCGCCAATATTGCGAGTAGAGTAAGTGTACGTCGATACACTATCTAACGGGATACATTGACGTTGAAGCAGTGGAATTATGGTACAAGATTCTAGCAGTTATTGTTTCGGAAATACGAATTTTAACACCAAAAATAAACGCTAGTCAATGAATACGAGTTGGCATGTTTCCTCAAGGAACTAACTTTCTGATAAACCAAGAACGTAAAGGCATGGTGTACTATACAATAAGGATGAAAGAGAGGATAGAGCCAGATCGTTGTTTTAGATGACTGAACAGTAAATAGCGAACAAAATGTAAAACGTCTGAAGTGATGTTTGATGTTGACTATTAGTACATTTAATTAAGAAACGAATAATTTGTAATTCAAATCCAACATTTATATGCGATTCAAAGAATAATGGTTGAAACATATTCAAAACATCTACTGTTTGATAGGCGATTGAGTATTTAATCCATCGAAAAGATATGTTGATATCAGACACCTAACAAACTTTTTTTAACAGCTTCTCTACAACTTGATGCATTGTAAAAGCCGCATTAAGACTAACACAGACTTGCCACATCTTTTAAAAAGACAAATATGCATCTACCTAACTTTGTTGTCAATTCTCAAAATAATCACGTGACTTCAGTTATTTTTTGCTTGACACAAAATTCTAATTTGAAAAAAAAAACATGGAACGTGAAGGGGGCTTTATTAAAGCACTTTTAGCGATATATGCGCTTAGGTACAGGCATTGCAATCGCCGTTGAGAGGCAGTACAACACTTGCAGTAGTAAGAGGGTGGATAGCAGCATCGCCTTTCCAACAGAAATGAAAAGAGTTAAAGATTTGAACTTCTGAGAACTCCCAGCCATCGTTAGCGAATATTTTCATCTCAACACCTTGAAGTGTCTTGTCTTTGTTCTTTGCAGGTGCGACCATGTAGAATACATCAACAGCGCCTGATTGGAACTCGTTGACTCGGGGATCTTCAAGAGCAGCGCTGTAAGGAGAGTAGGTTCCATCGGTGTAAGCATATCGGTACTTAATTGGAGCATTTGTTCCATGGTATTGGCCGCTCTTTGTCTTTGTCATTATCATTGTGTTCTCGCTAGTAACCTTCTCGTATGTATCTCCGGGTGCTTGACTGTAATCGTTTGAACAGCTGGTCATGTAGAATAGGTTGCATACACTTCCGTAGTAGGATGTGTAGTAATTACAGCGGTCGTCTGCATTACATAGTTGTTCACATTGAGCTTTTGTAACTGAGGTATCTCGAGGGAAGGAACATTCTCCAGAACCGCCAACCCAACTGCAGTGTGTTACCGTTGATCCGGGAACAGAACCATCGCAGTACACAAATTCACCGGCATGCATGTCTTTACGACAGCCAGAACAAGTGTTGTGAGCGTTGATAGTAATGGCTTTGTAGTTGAAGGCCAGTGCTAATGAAAAGCAGAGACAGAGTAGAATCGATGAATAGTTCATGAGTGGAGGGGCTTGCGTAAACTAGAGCTGTTGTTTGTTGTTTGAGGGTTATTGGTGAATGATCAACACTGTTGACTTAAAAGCACGTGTGCACGAAAGAAAAAAAAACCAAACAATTCTCGCTCAAAAGAAAACCCAACAACTATTTAAATGTTCGCGCTAGTGAAAAAAAGAAACGAGAATAAATACTATGTAATAAACACCTGTATCGGGTTTTTAAACGAAAAAAAATACAAAACCCAATAGTCCATTGGTATTGTGATACGCTGTATTAAAAATATCTCAATATTGTTAACTATTAAAATATGAACACGTGGAAGAGTTTTGAGGTTGTTTTTGGCGTGTTTTAGTGTCTATTCAATGTGTTCAGTGAACTATTGATTTTACAAATAATTTCGCACTTCTGCCGACCCGAATAACTTCTATGAACTCTGTGTAATTGTTGGTAACAAAAATTTGAGAACAATAGCAATCTCAAAGGGAGTGCTTTTTTCTCAAAACCAAAAAAAAACAAGATTGCAAAAAGTGACTACGCCACACTTTTTCTTGTAGTACCCATCCTCAGTCCAAGTCCAAGTGCACTAAATATCCCACTTGTAGGATCGCAGTATTTACAACAAGGCTCTCATACCTGCCAGCGCTATCAATTCCACAGCGACAGCTTTCTTGCCGCAAATCTCAAGTTTTTTATAATGATTTTTCTGCTCCCGTGTATCAGGATCCCCTTGGCGTTAAGAACTGCGCTATGTTCAAGTTACATTGCAGTATTTGCAGTTATACTTTAAGACTGCCTGACGTCGCTCTCACTGTAAGAACGATCTTTTGTTTGCAGTATCACAAGTTGCAGTATGAAGTTTTAAAAGAAAATACTTTTTCCATACTCTTGAAAGAAACAAGTGTAGTTGTATAGTAGCTATACCGCACAACAACAATGAAGCAGTGATAAAAACATGTGATTCAGAAGAGAGTGCTTGCTAAACAACACAGTCACTCTCATACCTGATAGACACTTTAAATGTTCCTCCCAACAAAAACTGTTTTCATGTTCCTGTCCTCACATTCTCCTTCATTGACAATACCGACTACCGCGGGTACACAGAGGGTTGTAAGAAATAGGAAAATACCGCAGTAATATGTCACAAGATATTAGCTGGCTGTGCAACACTTGTTGATTTAGCAACTAGCGTGTGCAGCTTGATGAGGACTAATGTCTCTTCATCGCTGATGTACACCAAGAGAGGGTGTTTGTTTATTTTCTTACGCAAGAGAAACTACTAACTCTTTGGTACGTATCACAAGAGATTGCCACATAACCTAGCTTTAAAGGCTTATTTGCCAATAGCGAATGCTATTTTTTTCATCCACTCACTTTGTATACACGCCCACTGCAGTAAACGGATGTGACTAATCACAAAATTTTCTTACAACACTTTGCTCAACAATCATAGCAACTACAAAGTGACGTAAGCGGAAGGTATATTCAAAGTTGCCTCGCTGTTCAGGTGATCAAAAAATTGGCTGCTTTTCTTCAGATTATAAATGCGTTTTAAACCTTTAAAAGGCGAATGTATTTCTAGATTTTGAGATAATAGAATTACTATGTATCAAGAATATCGTAAAATGCAATTCTAATGCGCGTAAAAAACTTATTGAACACTCTAACTCAGGTGTAAACAAAAACTTGAATGTACAATAAAAAAAATAAATTACTTTCTCAAAAGACTTTGTGTCAGGTACGATTCTTCGAGAGACCGCATCAACGTCAAAATCATCTTGTTATTTTCTTTCAGAAACTTCACTTATTACTTTCCATTAGCTCTGTTTTACATCGAGTGTAGTATCCAAGAATTAAATTGTGGGATAACGCAAAATTACAGCTGTTTGTCACGCTCGTGTTGTTTGAGGACTTGAATTAATTGATCCACGTTAAGCTGAGATATTGTTGTTGTATTTGAACGTGGTGATAATGCACATGTGCGGAGGAGATGGGGATGTCTTGTGAATGAGTAGATTACCTATGTTTCTTGCACCCCGATGAAACATGAAGTCTAATGTAGGATCAATGAGTAGCAGTCTTGTAATTGCTGCTCAAGTGTTAATATAAAACACGTAACTACAGCTGCTTGTTAAATATTGTAAGTATGACGTGAACTCGTTTCGCTGATATTTATATAAATATTGCTGCGAAGACCACGTGATTTATGTTAGACAAAAGCACTACGGGAATTTTTTCTGCGCTTACAATCACCAAGTAATCCTTAATCGAACTTTCATCGGACTCCAATCCACCACGAATGAGAAACAGAGGGTTTGTGTTACACAAAGTACTCAAAGATGACATATCAAGACCATTGCATACTCTATCAGTGATACTAGTGCTCACATACTACGAATAGCGCTAGCTTGTAATAGTGTCATTTCAGCTCCAAGAAGTTCAATGCATAAAAGAGTGCATCGATAATACTAATCTCTTCCTTCAACAAACGATAAACTACACACTCATTAAGTACCAATATGATCCAGACAAGGATTTACTTTGAAGCTTTAATCTGTGAATACTTCTTTAATAGAACTCTGTCATAGTGCTTGGAATACATGTATCTATACAAGTCAGACTGCGCAAAGACATATCCAGGAACAGTAGCACCTCAGAAAACCTTTGCCCCAACGTACATCAAACTATCCTCAAATTTACCTAATGTAAAACGAACATACAAAATTTCATAGGCGCCATATTGCAACATGATGGAGTAAAGGAAATTGTATTTATCGAAATCCAGAAATTCTTTTTATTTATTATCAACAAATTACATAAACGTTCGAATATTCTTATAAGCAAGGACGGTAGCGGGCCTACTCTCAGAGTAGTAGAAGCCAGCCTACTGAGCTACATATTCCCTGGGGTAATATTGTGGTCAGTATTCCAACACTGAATCGTTCATTAACCCTGGACAGTGTTAAGATGTCCAAGAAATAATATCAAGGCTATCCCTACTTCAACCTACTGACAAGACATTCCTTTCGGAAGCACAGCTAAAGTACCAACGAACTATAAAGTACACCCCTAGCATTAAACAGAAGGTAGGTAATTTGCTAGCTACGCTTATGATATTGCTGTTAACCCGACAAGGGTCTTTTTAACCTATGTTGTGTCAGCATTTAAAAACAATTTTTTATTTGTATGATTGTAAGACACGTGTCTTAGTATTTTTTGTTTTTTTTACAACTGCATAGAATGGTTTCACTCATTGACCTGGAAGTATTAGTTTCAGCTTTTCATGATCGTATTGAAGTCGTAATTTTACGTAAGTTATGGGCTATGGTGTTCACATGGCATGTGTGATGCAAGATACCAAAAGTAGTGTCAGCAATAAAATACAAACCACCGTCAAAACAACAAAGTTGGGTAACCAATGAAACTACACGAAGCAAAAAAGTAAGGTGATGTCATTTCTTTTAATCTGAAGCTTTAGCACCTTAGATACTTGAAACAACGCTCCTCTCTATAGAGATACAAGCCTCAAATTTCGTCCATGAAAAGTCCCTTGTCATATCCAACTTCGCAGCATCGGCAAAACACACTTTTCTACACCATTATTTTTGCACCATGCAATAACTGTGCACCAAAAATTTGTGTGGATCACAAATAGTTTCGGTAGTCAATATCATACCAACGATACAAGACCTGTGATTATAGCAGTGCTACCTTTTTTGGTTGTATAAGTCACACTCTTTTTTAAGCAACAAAGTACACATCACATTCCGCTTACAACAACACAATGAAAGCTACACTAGCCATATTACTCTTAACAGTGGTACTATGTTCATACCAAGCTGGTACGTATCCCTTGAAAATAAAAACACGTGCTTAAATAAGTCCACGCAGTTTTTGCTTTGATAACTTTTCTCAAACACTTTTCATAGATGGTAAGCAGTTCGCAGCTTACTTTGCGAACTGGGCCCAATATCATAGCCCTCCTTATGGCCCTTATAGACCAGACAAACTAGCAGGTATTATTCCTTCGCTAGACTACCTATGCTACGGTACGTTATCCATATCACGTGTTTCGAAACGCCATTAAACTAAAAAACGGTTTAGCGTTCGCAAAATTTGATAACTCGACTTTTCAAATCGAAATTGTAGAGCAAGACGACCCTCAATTCTATCAGACTGCGCGTAGAACTACTTAATATAGCAGTTACTAATAGTTTTGTAGATTATGGCGTTCAAGCAGCAAAACCCTGGGTTCAAGGTTATAATCAGTATTGGAGGCTGGAACTTTCCTTCTCGCTATTTCAGCGACATGGTTAGGTACAGATTAGTTTTTCGTTAAATGGAACTTCGTTTTTGCTCTTTCTAACTGTTTTTATAGCACAAGCGCTAACCGTCAAGCGTTCATATCATCCGCGAAGTCGTTCTTACAGACCCATGGCTTTGATGGCATTGATATCGCACGTGACTTTGAATGTTTTAACCTTTTTTTTTAATGTTCACTTAGGATTGGGAGTTCCCTTGCTCTCCTGCGCGTACAAACTACGTCAAGATAACAGATACTTACTTCAAAAGCATACACGACGCTGGTGGTCGTTGTCCACAAGACTCTGATAATCTTTTACAATTCGTAAAGGAGCTTCGCGCTGTAAGAGAATTCAATGCTGCTTCTTTTTGGCTAACTTGTACACACAGGGTCTCGGTAGCGACAAGATTATTACAGTAGCTGGCCAAGCTGATCATAGTAAGTACGCTGACTTTGACTTGAAAGAAATGAGCCAATATATTGACAAGTGGCACGTGATGACATACGATTACAGGTATGTTACCTACCGTCTATTGTTTTACTCACTCAAAAACGTCCTTATGTTAACTGTTTTTTTTAGTGTCTCCGATATAGCTTCTGCAAGCATAACAGGTGCTAACAGCCCATTGTACAACCCTACAATGTCTGGACCAGCTCAATTCGACTCAGTAAACACAACAATCACAGGTATTTTTAACTGATGCTTCCATGTTTCTTTCTTAATTTGCATTAGGTTACATCGCTTCTGGAGTACCTAAGAGCCAAATTATGATTGGAACCGCTCTTTACGGTCACTCGTGGTATGTACCAGGTCTTTCCGGTACAGCATGGCAGAAATATGGTATTCCAGCCCAAAAACAAAATGGTACATTGGACGACAACTTTTGTGTTCATTTACCGTGTACTAATCTCTTTTTTTCAACAGCGTGCTTCGGTCCGTTTAAAGACACATATGGTGGTGCCCCTGGTCAGTCTTCTAAACAATGTGGAACGCTCATGTATACAGAAATAATGGCACAAAATCCTCAATTGTACGATGAAAGTCTTCAAAAAAAAAGATTATTGACGCCCTCAATAGGTTCCAAGACCCAAAATCACAATCTATGATTGGTTACACATCCGAGGGGATATGGTTTACGTTTGATAACGAACAAACATTGGACCTAAAAGGTAACCAAAGAAGTGTAAACTAAAATCTTATGTTTTTTTTCTTCTAGCCAAATATGCTGTTGAAATGGATGTTGCTGGAGCTTTTGCGTTTGACACTTCAATGGATACGTCAGAGTATACTTTAATGAAGAGTATGCGCGCTGCACTAGGACCTAAGGAAACACAAGAAGAAAACATTGTAGAAGGATAAAGTTTAAATAAAATCTTCTAAATTACAAACAAGAAGCCTCTTCTTTGGTGTTCAGTATTCAAAGATATCAAGTGTAATTGATGCTGCTCGTATCTTTTCAATACCTTCGATAGTAAACCCAATGTCACTAAGTAAGAGCACAGTGTGAACATAATCTAATGCTAATATACCTTCACTTGTCACATTGTTAGCAACTTGAATCGTGTGAACACGTTTGAGTGATTTTACGCCTTCATTTGTAATCTGATTACAAAATGAAATATTAATTGTATGTACACCGCCAATGCTTTCACGCCATCATCTGTGACATGTGTGCACTTTGATAAATTAATTGTATGTACACCAGCCAATGCTTTCACACCCACATCTGTCACATACTTGCACTCCTCAAGGTCAATGGTATGAACTCCTGCAAGTGCTTTAACACCCTCATCAGTAACATGGCTACACCTATGGAGATAAATTGAATGCACTCCTGCAAGTGCTTTAATGCCTTCATCTGTGATGTCGGTACAATCTTTAAGATCAATGAATCTAAGTTGACAAGTACTTGCTGGTTCTTTCAGATCATTTTCAGTAACACTAAATGCTATTTCTGGCCTTTTGATTTTACGACATCCAGCCAGCAGAAAACATTGTAAAGTCATCTTTGGTGTCCACCAGTTGAACAATACTATTATTCATTGTGCCGTTGTACTGTCTTATCTTTAGGATATCTGGATATCGCCTGAGATAAACATGTTTATACCCAACAACTTGATGAATGATATCAGCCATCAAATGACATGACTGAGCAACAGAAAACCTGTCCTTATGATCAGTGTACTCTAGGATATTCGCAATAACTTCAGGAGGGAAAAGTATAATATTCCATTCTTTGTGAAGTTGCGTGCTGCAACAAGTAAGTAAAAAGAAACCATTTATTGGGTTTGGGCTACTTTCACGAAATTTATTAAAAAGAGTGCCAAGCACGTGATTTCTTAATAGAACATGTGAAAAGTAGAGCACCTGTGGCAGGTTCTTTCGAACGTACAGTTCTCTATGGTCTAGTTCATGAGACACAGGCTTGTTGGTTGTTTCGTTCACCTGTTTTTGAAGCAGCTCATCCAGTTGGTTTACCAAGCTTCCATTTACAACGTTAATGATGCGCCTGACTTGTTTTAGGAACTGTTCGTGTTGGTTTGCTTTTATTTTGCCGTAAGCTTCTGTGTGGTACTCAAGAAAGTAATTTAGAGTGTTGTCTACTGATAAACCAGGGAAATTCATGACTTGATATCTGTAATAAGATTGTAAATGTAAAAAGGCTTCTGACGGACATTGACTAATTGTTTTTAACCCGCGAAATACCGGACCCACGTTTTTTCCGAATTTTTCGAAAGAAAAAATTTGAAAAAATAGAATTCGATACAAAAACCGAATGCCTATACCCACCAATGGATCACTATGTGAGCGAAGGTTGGGTTCTAGTTCCGAGCACAGCGAGGACCCGACTGTAAGTGAACCAGGCGCTTTCTAGTTAAGTGGACTGCCCTAGCTATGCATCTTTCTACACTTTCGAATTTTTGTTTAAAGAAAACATTCAGAAAAAACTATGGCCTCCGAAATACAGCATGTTTATCAAATTTATTTAGTACAGCTGTTGTCAAGGAAGGGCACTGCATTGTAGGAGTAATTCATTGCTATCTTGCAAGCACTGTCGCTCAGAATACTCAAGATTTCTGTGATAAAATAAGCATTCTAACACCATTAGTTTATTACTCTTTATCCATAAATTTCAAAGACATCTACACCCTTACTTTCAAGTGTCTCAACCACTGTTGGGTTTAATTTATCAACTTTACAGAACACAGACGTCTCACTCTTAAGTCCAAGTAAACCTTCACCATTAATATTTGGACAGTACATTACAAATAGCATTGAAACACCATCAAGGTTAGAAACACCTTCATCTGTTACATATTCACAAAATGATATGTCAATTATCCTTACTCCTTTCAATAACTTCATACCTTTGTCGGTGATGTTTGTGCGTCGCAATATAACCCTATCTGCACCAAATAATGCCTGCAAACACTCATCTGTAATCTTAGTACCTGATAAATCAATATCTTTTACACCTGCCAACTCTTTGACACCATCATCTGTTATTCCTTCACAATACCCCAGGTTGATAGTATGAGCTCCTTTTAAAGCTTTCAGACACTTGTTTGTAATATTAGTGAATGATAAATCAATCGTGTGTACTCCACATAACGCTTGAACCCTCATCTGTTATTAGTTGATTGTAGCCAAGATCAATTGTATGAACACCAGCTAACGCCTTTACACCATCATACGTTATTTGTTTACAGCGACGCAAGTCGATAGTTCTCACACCTTGAAGTAAGTGTAGTTGACTGTCTGTAACATTGTCTTTGAAGGTTGTCCTGAAAAGAATTGCTGTATTTTTAAGCAGAGGGCTTCCGGAAAGCATAGATATTTCGTTTTGAGTTTTGACGCATATTTTGCCATAGCCGACGTGTTTATGGATAATATCATGCAAGAAATGGCACGTTTGGGCTGAACGGAGGGTAAACTTGCCGCAGTTCATAATATGAACGATAACTTCAACTGGTAGTGCTGTAAGATCGAACGTACTATTGATGCTATTATTGTCGTATTGGTGTATAATTGATGTGTTTAGCCTTTGTTCCATTTGTTTTATTGTTTACGCAATAGCACTGTGGCGTAAGAGTTAAGTTTGACGCTTAATAATTGTGTTCAGCTTAATTGGCCGTAAGTCACCCTCTCTTGGTTTGAGCTTGTAACCGAATTTTGTCATATATGTAAATTAGGTCCAGGCTAGCAATTGATGTGGCTGGTGCAAGGGACCTTCATAGTCTACAAATATACTTAATGATAGCGTAAGAAATGTACAGCACAACATTTGCCATCAAGTGCGTAAATGGTAAACGACATGGCTCAAACACCCACTTTATTGTACAATATTTAGCTACACTTCATAGTCAGATTGTTGATTAAGGATCGTGTTATAATCACGTGACTTCTATCAAAACAAGAAAAAAATTGCCTTGCAACTTTCGTCATCCGTGAACTTATATTTAGAAGCAAAGCAGTGGTGACTATTATACCAAACAAGTTGAGCTTGATGCGTTTCTTTTCCTTGTGACTCTTTGGTAAATACAGAGCTTCTATCCAATGATAGCCTAAAGAGTATGTGTGAGGTTGCGCTTGATGAATTGTTGATTAGTAGCATGCAGATTACGTTGTTGTACCATCAGTTATGACTACTACCTCTATCAATTGTACGTATTACTGATGGTAACGTAATGTTACTTGATAGCTTCCACTTGGGAAAAACTTTGATTCTTGTTGATGCAATGTATGAGTAATCAATGTAACGAGGATAAAGAGTTAAAAACATTGACACGATGTGGCTTGAATACCTTGAAAGTAACTGTGATTGCTGCATAGTACAGTGAACTACACAAAAGTGTACTATTTTGTATAGTATACCTATTGTTCGCTCCCCTTGTGGGGCTGTCATAACAAATCTGAAGGAGGTTTTCTTTGCAAGAGTTGTGTTAAATGGTAATACAGTACCAGGACCTTAGATTTGAGTCATACGTTATACAAAGCCTACAATAAAAAAAGAGCTATTAGAGCTATAGGCACTAAACTAGTGACAAAGAGGTACATAATAAATGTACTTTAAACCATGGTAACACTTCATCATGTTAATTCACTTGCAAAAGAAAGACTTTCCGTGTACAGTGGTCATAAGCTTTATGGCGGTGTTCTCAAACTCGCATGTAGCGTTTAAAGTGTATTATTATGTAAAAGTGATTTCGACTGTACTACCCCAACCTTGCATTTTTTATTTACCTTGCTCTTCGTTTCTGGAGCTGAATGCACATTAAATTATCACGGGCTTAAACCACATGTAGCTTTTTTAAAGTGCATAATTTACTACACAAGACGACATAGTTCTGTTGCCAAAATGATGTGTTCCACCCACTCCTTTCTCTACAAAGAACAAGTGTTAGCTTCAATGTGACACTCACTTGTCATTGATTAATGTAACGTAAGTCTTGTCATTGAGGAAAAAAAAAAAGAATAATGTAAGAAAAAAAATCACGTGCTGCATGCTCAGTCGAAACGAAGAAGAACATCAATCTGTCACCGTCTTCCCGTTTTTGTGTAAATGACCATACATACTGGTTATCAGAACTCATCTTATCCTCAATCTGCACATTTGTAATATCCATCATTGAGAATATACCCATTGCCCTCTCGTGGTTTATATCCTAGAAGAACAAACTCTTAGTCAAACATTCATATTAGACAAACAAAAAATGCACCTTGTAATAGGACAACGTTTCAAATCAAAATAACGTGTCTTGCAACACCTACAAATACTGGACTGATCCTCCCAAAACAACAAGGCCGCCAATAGTAGAACTTACAATAGCTTCTCAACTAGATACACCGAATACTCTCATCTCAAGAGTCAGCGGGATCTCAAAGAAGCGGATTTGAGATACAAGACATTGCGAGTGGCTCTTCTTAAATGTACGACCCGGTTCGTTTTTTAAATCTATCTTTAGC
Organism: Trichosphaerium sp. ATCC 40318; assembly: GCA_038496445.1. Classification (NCBI taxonomy): domain Eukaryota; phylum Discosea; class Flabellinia; family Trichosidae; genus Trichosphaerium; species Trichosphaerium sp. ATCC 40318. The sequence goes on along the minus strand of JALMLS010000357.1, from coordinate 11,805 downwards.
TTGGTTAGATGCTTATTTACTTGGACGTGCGTAATGTCAAATCCTTTCGCCTTTCATACTCCCATTCTCCCTTCCTCAATCCCACCTGCCCTGAAACTATTATGAAAGTAATCTACAAAGTACATAGTACCCACCATTTTATCTCATTTCACACAGTACTATACTCCAAAGGCCTCTTTTAGAACTTGACAAGCTATTGTACTAATTAAAGCTCTCTAAAGATCTTACACAAGGTTGCCACTTGTGGCAAGACCAAAAAAACGTGATTTTTCCAAAAATCGTATAAACGTTAAGTGAACACTTGTAAAACTACAAATAACACGTGGCTACTCGCCTCTCCTATTATTAGTATTAGAAAGTAAAATGAACTCAAACAGTGCATTCTTTGATGAGATTCCTGTAGAAATCATAATTATCGTTCTACAATTTGTTTCAACGTTATCTATGCATTCAGTTGTATGTACGTGTAAAATATTATCAAATGTAGCAACACAGTACTTGGGATATGAACTCAACAGGGCAACTACTCTGGTTAAAACGAAAAAAGAACTGAAACAACTTTACAAACAATCACCACATCTCATCAAGACAACTCAAATAGTCCTCAACTTCCCTCTAAAACAAAAACACTTGAGGTATTTACAAGGAGCGTACGCTCTCAAAACACGTGATATTAGAAAAGTAGACTTTACAGACTTTAGGACAGTCAATAGTATTGACTTTAGGTTTTGTCACTTACTGACTGATAGAGATGGCAGAAATACCGGTCCGAACCGGTTCCGGACCGAAACGCAAAGACCGGTCCGTAAACGGTCCAAACGGTCCGCTGTCAAAGGGGGTACCCTTGGAAAATCGGAAAAATAGCCGAAAAGGGAATTTTTGTCAAAGGGTACTCCCTTGGATTTTTATCGGTCCAAACGGTCCTCTATCACAAAATCTCAGATGCCTCCATCCATTGACCTACTCACTGTGTGCATGCACATAAGGTGGCTGTACACTTTTTGTGGCAGGTTTGAATATCACCACTTTTTTTTTTTCATACCTAAAATAGTTTAGATACTATTATTTCGCGTAAGCAATGCACTTGATAAGTTGCTCTACGCGCACAAAGTGATAAAAAGATGTTTGGGTGAAAGTGTATGAAAGTATGTAACATCACGTGATTTTGTCCAAATGTCAAAATAACGTCACCACAGGCACATTTTGACTCAAAAAAAGTAGCTTGTTTTACCGCTAAACTTAATTTTGTTAAAACGGGCTGATTGAGGGCTTTCAACCACTCTATGTGTAGAACTCTCAATTTTAAGGCGTTTCAGGCTACTTTTATTCAAAATAAAGTGAGTGGTGGTTCAAAAAGAAGCCAATTACATTGTTATTCACTGAATGAATACTGCTCTTGCTCTAAATCACGGACCGGTTACGGACCGAAAACCGATATATTGAAACCGGACCGGTATCGGACCGGTATTTGCCACCTCTACTGACTGATGACCATCTTAATCAACTTTCTGGAGTTCATAAAATCATATTAAATGGAACAAAGGTTACAGATCGAGGTATTAAATCATTAATTGGCGTTCACACGATTGGCTTAAGCTTTTGCACACGTGTTACAGCAAAAGGTATTAAATCACTATCAGGCGTTCATGAAATTGATTTGAGTTATTGTCCATGTATTACAGACGATGTTCTCAAAGCATTATCTGGTGTTCACACAATTGATTTAAGCTATTGTAACCATGTCACAGATAAAGGACTCAAGTGGTTAGCTGGTGTTAAGAGCATTAATTTATATGGTTGTTGCGATATCACAAGTGAAGGTGTTAAAGCATTGGCTGGTGTTCATACAATTAATGTGGGAATGTGCAAAGTTAGAGATGATTGCATTATAGCCCTTGGAAGAGGTGGTGTTCATACACTTAAAATAAGGTCTTGTGATGGTGTTACTGACAAAGGTATTAAAGAATTGGCTAATGCTCACAGTATTCATATAATGGGTTGTGATAATGTAACAGATAAAGGTATTTCATTGTTAGCGGGTGTCCTAGCGATGTTCCAAACGGATAGATTGCAAAATTCGTATTTGAACCAAATTTTCTTGGTTTATTCGAATATATTCTTCTCGCTTTTTTTGTGGTGAGATAAAACGGCACAAATTACATCCTTATTGCTGTCCTGAACCCATTTTTTTACATCCGAACACGTCTGAGACTTTTTTTTAATAGAGCAAGTGAATAGATAAAACTACAAAATTGTGTTAAAATATCTCTATCGACTGAATAACAACACAAATAGGTAGCTGGTTATTTCTTACATATACCCACTACCCCCACACAAGCGACTACACACAAGGAGTACAAGCGGGCGGAATTTTGGACAATTTTTTGCCCAAATTTGAGCAGCATCCGCAGCCTTTTTTTGTGTTCACAGAAAGAGGAAGTTTATTTTCGGACATTGCTGCTGTGTCCAAACACTTTCCAAAATTGTTACCCATGTACAAAGGGTATCAATATCTTGTAAAACAAACAAAAAATAAAAAATGCCATCATTTTCAGTCCGTCTTTGTTAGTTAATTACCTAAAAATACCAATTATTTCGCATTGCAAAAGACAACCATTAGATAGATATCATAGAGTGAGGTGTAAAAGCGTCTTGTACCAGTTATGGCATTCAGTGTCAGTGCCACTGTTGCATTGGTAGGAGGCAATATCCACTGCATGTTCTAAGAGATACTACAAGGCAGAATGCTATTTCATTGCCAATATGGTATCAATGTCAACCTTGAACGCCTTGTTAGCTTTCTCTTTAAATCTCTTTTTCTTACCTGATACTAAGTCGTCTTCTCCATAATCTGGGTCACTGCCTGGAGCTAGCCCAGTGAGAGCCAAAAGATATATGATATTCCATGTCAATCCCAAATGACCAAAGAGAGAGGTACCATTCAGTAGTTGAAAGAAGTGTTCATGTGGTAGTTTAGAAAGCAATCAACACAGTAAAACGTTGGAACTCTTAAAGAATAGACAGTTTTTTTCACACAAACAAGTTTACGCTGTATCATACATCCTTTGCAATACCTAATCTTGGTGAATACTGTTAATAAATAGCCGGCATAGTACCTTCTTATTTTTCGTTGATTGCAAACCTTGCATTTGGCAACTTGTGAGTTTAATAGCTTGTCAGAAAAGCGAGACTTTGTAATTGAGTGCAAACTATGAGTTTTTGCTACTCGCTGACGTTTTTTTGCCTGTCCACTTTGTTTTTCTAATTTTCTTTTGTTTGATTGTTTGGCTTGATGAATGTGATCACTTGTGCGTGATTTCATTTGATTGCTTTGGATGTCTGAAATTGGTTTCATTTTAGACCGAGTATGTAAACATCTATCATTGTAAGCTTGAGGTTTAGGAGTTTTTGCAGTTGTGGGTTTTCTCAGCCGAATACATATGGGTTTGTGGTTTGATTCCATTAAAGAAGTTGCGACCATTTCCATGTACTTTGCATATGTTATTGTGCTATGTTTGTTGAGCATTGTGTACCAACAAAAAGAGGATGCCATAAACAAATCACTAAACAACATTAACTGTGGTGTTAACAAAATATGTTACAAGTAGGCTGTCAACAATGCTGTGGTCCACCGAGTGTTTTTGGTATTATGAATCCTTCTGTACTTCAATACACTGTGTATAAAATCAGTATTAATAACTACAACTTATGCGTACAATCTATTAAATACATCACAAGCATTTTTCAATTCTGAATACAGCTTCACGGGTTCAGGCTTATGTATCACCTGTTGTTTTGACTTGATAGTTTCTGTCACAGAAACAGATTTAGTAGGATCTCCAATGTTTGATAGATAAGAGACATGAGATTTAACATCTTTGAATATACCAGCACAGACTGGAGAATCTTGTTCCAATGTGTTGGCGTCATATACCCACACATGTGTTCCAACCTTTTTGTTGGGTAGCAACTAGCAATCAATTAGATGTGGACATGGAATTTTTGTACTTTTTTCAGATGAGAAATCATGTCCGCTGCTTTAGTCGAATTCATAACTCCAACAAATTTAAAGTTGTTAGATGCTTGCTTTGCCATAGCTGGTGTAGTGTAGTATGAATCAGTTGCTATGGTAATTTTATTGTTGGGATACTTCTTCAATATAGTAGTAGCAATAAAGTGAGCCATGTGTGACGGAGGCAAAGTGCTTCCTCCAAATCGTACTTCAAGCATCCATGGCCAAACATCTTTACCATTCTTTTTAAATCATTAAAAAAGGCTTTATGAGGTAACGTACTTTAAAACAGAATTCAAAAACCCAAAATCCTTCCTTTACAGGTTTGCGTGAACAATAACATCTAAACCACACCTCTATGGCCATTTAAATGATGCCTTGATAGTGTTGACATACTTGCTCCTGGTAGTACTGATTCATCTAGGCAACCAATACTTCCAGGTAAAAACGACTGTTGTATAACACTATTCAGCAACCTGTAATATTTTTGTAAATACACAGAAGATATCAAACCAAATTACAATACCGTTGAACTTTTAAGGGATGGTAATCTATCTGAGAGGTGATTTCTTCCCATTGCTCCAATGTACAACTATTTTTAATGGCTACCAAACTAAATAATGTACAAAATGAACTCATTTGTACCTTCATTTCCATATAATGAGAACTTTTTCCAATAATTTGGTAGCTTATGGTGTGGCGCTAGTTTCATTCCTAATAGCGCTCCAAAATAGTACCTAACTAGATCTATTGACCAACTACCGGCACATGTCCATTTATGGTGATTTTTTTGTTTTTTGGCTTTGATGTATCCCGGAATATCAATTTTAGAAAGCAAGGTAGAATATGAAACAGAAGCACAGCTTTGGGTTATTTTATCAAGCCGCTGTTTTGTCTTGGGTACTGTATTTTGATACCAAGATGTGTTTTTAATATCTATAAACCATTTAATGTAATACAGGGTATTGGCTTTACCTGGATACAGTTTCAACGCTTCAAGTTGCTTTTTGTAATTGTGCTTCAAAATATCTTGTTTTTTCAGCTTGTTGTAGATGTTTTTGGAATCAGCACCCAACGTTTTAAACCCTACAAAAGAGTGAGTTGATTGCAATAAACTACATAAGCTGTCAAACTGTCAAACCTATTGATGAGTCCGCTAATACCATGTTAAACAAAGGTGAAAGCCATGTTGTTATTGCATCTTGAACTGTTGGTGGTTTTTTGTGGTTCCATATTGCAAACTGTTTTCCTTCATCAATACCAAGCACATTATCTGCAGATGTATGCTTTAAATGTGGTGCATTTATACCAGGCTCCCAGTTCTAAACAAGTTAGTGCCTTCATTAACTGGTAGAAAAGTACCCCGTCAGTAATGTACTTTTGTGTTTTCCAGTGTGCAATTGCTGTCTTGTATCCTTGTAATGTTTTTGCATCACAGTCCCATAGCCTACAATGTTTGTTTTCACCATCAACACTAATTTCTACTTCTACAACCCACTTTCGCTGTCCTACTTTCTTTTCTTTCTTGGTGATAGTTCGTTTGTCTGTTACTTTAAGTATTGTTACCGTTTTACCCAAAATGTCATCCTTTGCCAATATTCTATCGGAAGGTAGCTTACAATTAGATACCATTAAAATGTTACATGAATCTTCGTCACTGAATTCATTCGAATCAATTGGATGTACATCATATGGGCTAAATTCATCACTACTATCTTCAATACACACAACGTCACTACTTAGGTTAACTATTTGCCACAAAATGTAATTCACAATACCTGACACTGTTTGAGCTGTAGTTTTCATAGATGGAGGGCGGAGTTGGTGGTTTGTAAGGCTTTGTGTTAAATACTTGATGTGGTTCTCCTTTATAAACAACCTCACAAACACGCCAAAAATCAGGGTTGGTGCCATGTGATGCAGAGCTATCCCCTTTCAAGCGTTAATCATAGGTAGTAGAAAAATGGCTTACAAGGATTGGAGCGACAAGATTTTTCTGGTTGGTAACAGTCAATGAACCACCAAATACCATTTACATTCACATATGTAGTGTAGTGCTTTGGGTTCTTTTGCCACATTAATAAATACGTTGCTTTCCACACTCTAATTTCATTAACACACAGCCTTGTGTTTGTATGTACCTTCCGTGTAGAATTAATTGTTGAGGCAACCCAAAAAAGTTGGATACCACTGTAGGTGAAGGACACACTGTTATCAGCGCTGGTATTGTGATGCTCTATCAATGATAAGTTGTAGATAATGACATAGAATTACCATAGCAGTTTTTATTCCACCAGAAGTACATTCTGTACAATGGTTTGACTGTAATCTTTGATTCAACCAAGTAGATATTCGCTCTTCTAAATCTCCATAATCAATGAACAGCCTTTCCAGAGATTTGAAACTGTCTTTAAATGTGTGAATACCATAAAAGTAATTGTGTTGTACCTTGACATGAGCATTTATTTTCGTAACACTCAATAAAATGAAATGCTGTACACATTTTTCTAGCGTATCTGTGTACTTCTGTTACACTGCATTCAAAAGCATACTGCCCATTACGCTGCTTACTAAACTGCTTTGCTAGATATGTCTGCTGTTTTGGATTAGTGTAGTAGCAGTGTTCTTCAAAGAGAGCTATGAGTTTGTTTCGACTTTGTGAAGTATTGTTGTCCGTTAACAAAGTTGGGTGTTGTGGAAATACCTAACTTTGTGCTAAGCAAAACAAATGCACATAATTTGATGTTTACATACACAAACTTCATTAACTGAGCACAGCGCAATGTAAACAGCATCCCACGGACAACTATGAGCATCCCACTTGGGTAAATTAGCTAAGTAACAGTAAGTACAGTACAAGCAGTTTAAAATTGGCTAAAAATGGCCACAACGTTTAATAAACACGTGTTCAACACAGTTCCGAGTAGTTTTGATACATGTGATACTAAAAAGGATAAACGATTTTGTTATCAGCCAAAGTGACCACAAACTGCAATAAACGTGCGTATAACACGGTTTGTGACTACTTTTACTTGATTTGAAGTGTAAACTCTACAAAATGTATCACGTGTTTCAAAACTACTCTCAAACACTATGAGATGCAAAGAATGTGTATTACACGGTATTTTTCAACACTTTTGATTCTAAGTAACCTAATGACTTGTACATACCTATCAGCTGCCCTTGTGTATATTCAGCAGTCATAAAATATGGATAGTGTGACTATGAAGCAGTTCGAGGAAGTTGATGAGTGAAAAAATGTGAGTTTTCTAAATACAATTACAGAAAATAAAAAGACACAAAATCAGCTTGTTACAAGCTCTAACTCCAACATGTTGTTTAACATACTCTCGCAGTATTTATTAAAGCATTTTAGAGTTTATTAGTAGATCACAGTCTATTCAGTCGACAGAGATATGTTTTACCTCAAGTGATGGCTATTTCTACGTGTGGAAAGTACTAAAAAGTGGTTTTGAGACAGCAAAAAAATAGATCACGTGGTGGGCTCAAGATTGGCTCGAATTGTCAAAAAAACGTCACCACTGGCACAATTTCACACAACAAAAGTGTCGGTTAGGCTTACTGTGACTTAGTTTTACCGCTAAAACGTAGATATCTTAAACTCACTCAATATAGGGCTTTCAACCACTCTATGTATAGAAATATGCATTTTAAAACGTATGAGAGTGGTTTGGATGAACAAAAAGCACTTGGTGATTAAAAAAAAAGCCAACAACTTTCAGTTTCACAGTCGCTCTTCTCTGAAAACCGAATCGGAATATATTCGACTATTTCCAACTTTTTACGTTCTGGCGATAGATTCGGTATTCTATTCGTTTGGAACATCGCTAGGGTGTCCATACAATTGATATATCTTGTAACACAGTCCTTACAGATGAAGGTATTAAAGCACTGGCTGGTGTTCATGAGATAAATTTGTGGGGACTTGAAAAAATAGATGACAGTATTAGAGCTTTATCTGGCGTTCACACCATCGATCTTTGTCATACACTTGTATCTGATGATAATATTAGCTGCTTAGCTGGTGTTCATACTATTAATTTATGGGGTGCTAATGATGCTGTTCTTAAAGCTTTGGCAGGTGTCCATACAATTCGTTTATCAGGAATTGAGGATATTACCAACGAAGGTGTTAGAGCATTGGCAGGTGTTCATACTATTGATTTATCAGAATGTATACAAATTTCAGATGATGGCGTGAAAGCATTGGCTGGTGTTCATACAATTAATTTATCAGAATGTATACATGTCACAGATGAAGGTATTAAAGCATTGGCTGGTGTGCATACAATCAATTTATCAGAATGTAAACACATAACAGATGATGGCGTGAAAGCGTTGGCTGGAGTACATTCTATTGATTTAACAGAATGTGTACATATTACAGATGATGGCATCATACATTTGGCAGGAGTTCATACCATTTTTTTGGAAGGGTGTGAACATGTTACAGATAAAGGTGCTAAGGCATTAGCAGGTGTACATATAATTAATTTGGACAGTTGTGATGTTACAAACAAAGGTGTTAAAGCATTGGCTGGTGCTCATACTGTTAGTTTAAGCTATAATGATATTAGAGGTGATGGTGTTAAAGCGCTGGCTGGCGTTCATGAAATCCATTTAAGGCGTTGTGACTATGTCTCTGATAAGAGTATTACAGCATTGGCAGGTGTTCATACTATTGATTTATCATACTGTATACACATTACAGATAAAGGTGTTAAAGCACTAGCTGGTGTTCATACAATTAACCTTTGCAAGACAAAAGTTACAGATGAAGGCGTCAAAGCATTGGTTGGTGTTCATACAATTAACCTTGCAAAGTGTAATATTACAGATGATGGTGTTAGGGCAGTAACTGGTGTCAGAATAATTAATGTTACAAGTTGTCAGAACGTTACAATTGATGCTATTGATGGAGCTTTTGTTTACACAGATACAGAATACTTACCAGTAATAAGGTTTGTATATGAACCTCGCTTTTGTGTGTGTAACTTGAGGTTATGTTAAAATAAGTGGTAGCACATATTATTATCAGGCACAATGTTGCTTGTAAAATTACTACATAAGTAAAATCACTAAATTACCAGCAAAGAATTCAAAGCTCTAAATGATGCTACGAAGTTGCCACTAGATGCGGTAATTGTATGCAATGTAAACAACAAACATGAATTAGTCTGTATGCTCAAAATTCACTGACACGTTCAAAAAGAGTGAATCTTGTGATAAACGCCATTTTGGTAAGAACTCGGTAAAAAACGTGGTGGCTGTACTAATCGTTTCAAATGTCTACAATACTGTTCCACGTTGGAATATCTTTATGTGTCTGAATTCAATACGCCTTTACGGTTTTCAAAGCTTGTGCAAAACCTCCAACAAGTGCCGTTTTGTTATTTCCGGCCTAGTGAGGCTACTACAAAAATCTTGTAGATGGCTGACTGCACTATCCTTGTTAACAGCCAAGGCGGATATATAAAATGTCGTACAAATTTGACTAAACAAAAAAGTGTTTGCAAAACCTCAATTTCAGTTGCTCGTACTATGCCACAGTGATAAGAACCTACAAAATATGTAGTCAACATATTATCTCATTTTGCACAGCACCATACTCCAAGGCCTGTCAAGGAACTAAAAGCTATTGTACTAAATAAGCATCTAACCAAGCTAAAGATAGATTTAAAAAACGAACAAAGGTCGTACATTTAAGAAGAGCCACTATCAATGTCTTGTATCTCAAATCCGCTTCTTTGAGATCTTGAGATGAGAGCATTTGGTGTATCTAGTTGAGAAGCTATTGTAAGTTCTACTGTTGGTGGCCTTGTTGTTTTAGGAGGATCAGTCCAGTATTTGTAGGTGTTTGCAGGTAGCAAAATCCATAAATGCAACACTTTGTTGCAAGCAATGTAGGTTTTAGCTTGGTGGTTTGAAGGACACAGAATCTTTTTAACACTACTAGTTGCTGAATAATATTGACTCGTATGGTTTATATTATTGTAGTTACCATGTCGTGTAAGGATGCTCTTCAGTTGCCACCAGAGCTCGTATATCTTATTGTAGATAACGTTAAGACAATTAAAATGATGAAAATAGTGAGGACGTTAAATACAGTCTATTACGATGTCACAAATAAGAGCTCACTGTACAAGGCACGAATTAAGTAGTTGATAGTACTTACTACGCTTATTTGGCACAACTCATGTATTAACCGGAGTGTTTCTAGCGCTACAAGCTTGTACCAATGAAAGGGTATATTGTAAAACGAGGTAACGTGATTAAACGGTGGAAGACACGTTATTTTGATTTGGGAATTGAAACGTTGTCCTATTACAAGGTGGGTCTAATATGAATGTTTGACTAAGAGTTTGTTTTTCTAGAATATAAACCATGAGAGGGCAATAAATACATTCTCAATGATGGATATTACAAATGTACAGATTGAGGATAAGATGAGTTCTGAAAACCAGTATGTATGGTCATTTACACAAAAACAGGAAGACGGTGACAGAGTGACGTTCTTCTTCGTTTCGACTGAGCATGCAGCACGTGATTTTTTTCTTACATTATTCTTTTTTTTTTCCCTCAATGACAAGACTTACGTTACATTAATCAATGACAAGTGAGTGTCACATTGAAGCTAACACTTGTCCTTTGTAGAGAAAGGAGTGGGTGGAGCACATCATTTTGGCAACAGAACTATGTCGTCTTGTGTAGTAAATTATGCACTTTAAGCTACATGCGGTTTAAACCCGTTAGATCCCTATCGTCCATTGGCTCCTACAAACAACAAACACCAGATTTTAAAAAACTCCAGAAAGTTGTTTAAGATGGTCATCAGTCAGTAAGTGACAAAAGCTAAAGTCAATTCTATTGACTGTCCTAAAGTCTGTAAAGTCTACTTTTCTAATATCACTGATTTTGAGAGCGTACGCTCCTTGTAAATACCTCAACTGTTTTGTTTTAGAGGGAAGTTGAGGACTATTCTGAAAGTAATCTACAGAGAACATAGTACCCACCATTTTATCTCATCTCACACAGTACTATACTCCAAAGGCCTCTTTTAGAACTTGACAAGCTATTGTACTAAATAAGCATCTAACCAAGCTAAAGAAAGATTTAAAAAACGAACCAGGGTCGTACATTTAAGAAGAGCCACTCGCAATGTCTTGTATCTCAAATCCGCTTCTTTGAGATCCCGCTGACTCTTGAGATGAGAGCATTAGGTGTACCTGGTTGAAGAACTATTGTAGTTCTACTATTGGCGGCTTTGTTTTGGGAGGATCAGTATTTGTAGGTATTGTAGCTAGCGAACTCCATAAATGCAACACTCTGTTGCAAGCAATGTAGGTTTATTGTTTCCAATTTAAATATCAAATTGCAAAGAGTAATTGGCATCTCCAAAATTGTGAGCTAGGGGGTTGAAGGACAAAATAAAGAATCTTTTAACACTATTGTCCATATCATTCAAGTTTGCAACAGGTTTGGCAGAAGTATCAAAGTGTAAGAACTAACAAAACTGACAAATCTTGTAAGTTCTGCTAGTTTTTGTAGCAGTATCCTGAATTAAACACTGTATAAGTGTTCATATGTATGCTATAGCATTTTTAACAGTGTTCAATGACTTACTCAGTTGAAACAATCCTTATAAAATCAGGTATAACATAATTAGAGCAACAACAAAAAGAACGATCATAGGCTGCTATGCAGCGCCTATTCAAAGTTTATATAGAGCTTTTCCCTAACGGCAGAACTCACCTCTGTATCGGACCTTATAA
>JALMLS010000348.1:0-30818 GCA_038496445.1 Trichosphaerium sp. ATCC 40318 | reverse complement strand
TTGATTAATTACAAGATGGAAAAATACAACTTTTCGAAAAAATTTTTCTTTTTTTTTTTTCAAACGCAACTGCAAGTGTGTGCTCCTCTTCTGTTTTTTCGTTAAACCTATACACTTTTGAGTAAGGTCCACCGTCAATATCTATCTTCTTAGATTCATTTGAGTACACAACCAGATGATACTCTTCAGGAGGTTTGTCAAAACATGCCTTCTCCTCCACAACACCCTACAATATAGTTAGATCTCTAAGGTGTCAAAGCTGTGATTTAACGAGCTCAGTTAACTTAGCTACCTCATCAATTTCCCATAGTGTTTTGGATCGGGAATCTGTTTCATTCAATACAGATACACAAACTAAGGCCTAAAGACATTTATAATGAAAAAATACATTGACGAAATATTAAGTTGTTTTTGAAACAAAATCACGTGATTCATTAACAATGCTCGCACCTTTTGCAACTCAGGTTTGCTAAGTAAAAAGCCAATAACAGCACAAGTTGAATCTGTTACAATACGCAATACTTTATGTCCGAGCTCCTGTGTCGCTTGAAGAACCAAGGTCCTCCGAAAAACAGTAAACGTTTTGGGCACAACAACTATCAGACGCATTGGATGCCTTCCTTCAACGTTCGTCAAATCTCTTGGAGCACAATAGATACACCGTTACCTTTGATTCTTGCAGAGCGTATAGAAAGGTCGATGGCATTGATAAGAAAGTTGTAGACCATCTCTGGATCTAATGATTCGTCATCTTCCAACTTGAAACTTGGCGTCATTTTGGGTTTAGGCTGAGTGAATACAACACCATTCCCTACTTCGTAGAGGGTACTAGGCTTATCTATGAGGTTTAGGATGCGACTATGGCACTATTAACGTATAAGGAACCTAAAATGATGGAAACTGAGCCGTCTTGTGCTATTCGTGCAGCGCTACGCATTTGAATTACTAAAACACCTTCAAAAGGATCCAGTTGGCCACCTTTACGTCTTAAACGTACGTGAAGCGCGTATAGCCGATACGTATTATTAATTCATCCCAACACAACTCATGAAGTAGTTTACAAACGCTAACAGTAATGATAAGCATGTTTTCACGATCTAAACGATAATAAGATACCAACAAGCAACACTAGCCGTTTTTCTATCCATTTTAGTCGTAATAGCCACCCACAGCTCAAGAGGTAGCATATCCATGTTTTTCAGTTTATTAGCTCCTCGTCACGTTTTTTTAAACCAACTGAATTGAGATGCAATGAATAGTGCACAACAATGTCCAAATGTCAGTTAAAAAAGTCCTAAAATTCACCGAGTTTTCTGGTAACATCACACAAGTTATCAAGAATTTAATTTAACGTTAACGGATTTTGGCAGGCGGAAGTGTTACTGGAAGTCTTATAACTAACTCGTTCCAATTGTTTCTTGTTTGCAGACTGGAAATAAAAATGCTTTAATACAACCGAAGTTCTTCAATCCTAAGCTACAATTTATTTTAGTTGGCTGAGCATTTTGTGCTATTGGAGTCGTTTTTGCTCCTCTTCTATGTTCTCTATATGTTACAGCCTTCATATTAGTACGTTTTTCAAAAGCTTTTTTGGCTTCTGGTACCCATCTGTTACGGCGTTTGGACCAACTATTTTTGTTAGACTAAGAAAAAAAAAACAAAAAAAAAGCAAGAAAATTTTAAGATAAATCATACAGTATACGAGAGAACACACTGTCATAAATTACTTGTAAAAATTATGTTTTATCAAATTACACAACGCTGTAGTTCACAAAACAATACACGTACGGAATACCAGTCACTTTTTCGATTTCAAACCAATCATCGTACATTTCAGCAGTAATCATCTTATCAGCGACCTCGTCTTTCTTCCTTGTATCAAAAGCTAATATACCTTTCTCATGAGTCTCTGGTGGTACTTGGTTTGAGGTAATAAGCTACAACAGGTATAAATATCCAACAGAAGTAATGGTTTTCATCAGTTTGAAGCAATTTGCAACGAGTAATACCATGATGAATAAAAACATACTGAAACGCACCTCAAGCCAAATAGTGATTCTGGGTTTTTCCGAGTACAGAACGCGGTGTTTACCAGGTTTAATACGACCATTTGAAGCTTCAACTGCAGCTTTACCGCACCATATTACAGCAGTGTCAGGCGGACAATCGACCCATATGTTTGAGTTGTGATCAAAAAGTTGAAGCCCAGGTTCAGTGGAAACAATGTTTAACGAAAACAGACCTTGAACTATCAGCAACTTTAAGGTAAACTAGCTCAATGTATAAAATTAAACAGTACCTGGATCATAATGCTCCATACAGTTCATCTCAGGCACTTTTTTATTTGTTGAATCTAAGATTTCTTTTTTTTAACGTTAGTAGCTGCAATTATGTTCGTTTCGAAGGCACGTGCCTTTATTGTAATATTTAACAATATCTACCATTGCATAGTGCTTTTCTTTGTCGTCTTCTTGAAGACAAGGTAAAGACTTCTTTTTACCAAGCTCATTAACAGTAACACCAAATAAGTCTTAAAAACAAGTATAAGCATTAGCTAAAAACAGACTCATCTGTTGAAGCACAGAACCACTTTTTACCTTTCGCCACGTGACCAGTTATTTTAATCAACACTTCTTCCATAGCCAAGAATACACTTAACACATTCTGAAAGTGATTCGGCATAATACCATAGACGAAATGACTTGCAAAAAGAAACTTAGCCAAAAAAACTTACAAAAAAAAAAAAACCAAACATTACCTCCCTGTCAAATATCGAAATCCTTCCTTGTGAGGCAACGACGTGTACCCAAATACAGGAGGAAAGAAGTAGTGTTGCTTGTAATTGTCATTTGCTGAGAAGAAACCGTTACAGGCGGTAACTGTACGGTTTATATTGTCTTGTGCCAATTTTGTGGTTTTTTCTTCCTTTTGAAGGCTTAAAAATGCAAATCCACGTTTAATTACGCTATCAGTAAACTCTGAGACGGCTTTAGTGCCTCCAGCATACAGTTCGTCGAGCGAAATTATCTAATCTTTGTAAGTTCGCTTCTAGCGTGTTGTACAGTTCGGAGGGAACGTATGCCTTGATACTCGCCATCGAAGAACCGTTGTGACGACTATACGCCTGTTTCAATGTAAAGAAGCGTACTTTTAACCGAATCTCGCTAAAACGGATTGATTATGACTACTGGATACACTGGTACTGCCAAGCTATTCTTAACGACCAAGGTTACAACGTTAATTACGATTTACAGCAATGGTTAAGTGAATATAAACAGTCACATGCTTCTAGAAGGTTCTACCAGAAATTGCGCAGAAAGAGCTTTTTTAGTTACTTCATAACATATAGATGGCAACAACACCAGCATTTTCAACGGTTCCTGTGAGACATATACAAGTAAATAATCAGTGTCTGACTTTGTTTTTGTTTAGAGCAAAATTCCTCAGTTCAAGATTGTTATTTGTGGCGATGGAGGTGTAGGAAAGACTTCACTTGTTAGGAGGCTGCAAGGTTGTGAGTTTGACAGAAGATACTATCCCACAATAGGTGTTGAAGTGCATCCTATGACTTGGTATACAACACGTGGATTAGTTGTTTTAAACGTGTGGGATGCAGCCGGGCAATATAGACTACGAGATTCATATTTGTAAGTCTTAGTTGTCAACAAAAATATTTATGTTTTTCTTGTTTAGTTTTGATGCAGCTGCCGGCATTGTTATGTTCGATGTGACTTCAAGAATGACATACAAACATGTACATATGTGGTATAAAGATATAATAAGGGTTTGTGGTAAGATACCAATAGTCATGATTGGAAACAAAGTTGATATCAAAGAAAGAAAAGTATGAAATAGTTGAGTTTTTTTTTTTTGAGATGTTCTTGATACTAACTGGCCTTTTGCTTTAGGTTAAACCGCGCTATATAACTTTCCACAGAAAAAAAGATATACCGTATTATGAAACATCAGTAAAAGCAAACTACAATATCGAGAAACCATTCATAAGCATTCTTCAAATACTGTCTGGGTATGACTTTTTTTAGTTTATTTCTAGCTTCTTTCTTATCTCTAACTCGTGTTATAGAGACCATAAGCTTGAACTAGTTACAGGCATGGCACTAGGACCACCTGCTATTATTTTAACAGAAGAACAAAGAAATCAATTAGAGATTGATCGAGAAAATATTTATAAAGTACCATTACTTCCAGAAGATGATGATATCTGAGAAGTGTACCTTTGCAAGAACTTGGAGTAGCTTCACCCCTCTCAAGGCGACAACAAGCAAAGGCAGCTTTAAAAAACTCCCTGTCAACCACATAATGAGTGATTTGAGATCTTTGTGAGTACCATAAAGCAAAAGGATGACCCAAAAAGCACGTTGGTATTACTTTGCTCATTGTTTTAGAACCTGGCTATTGTATACTACAAAGCGCTTTCAATCATTTCATTAAAGTATGGTTCATTTCAGTTCATTTGCTGGTAATCTGTTGACTTCTACTCCAACACTATTTTTTTGGCGGAGCTGTACAGCAAATGCCTATTTATGTAATTTCAAGCATAAAATAAAATGGTTGATGTAACTCTAAATTTATTTCTAAATGGAATAAGGACCACGTGCTAACTACGAAGAATTTTCTGTTTCATCAAAATGTTTAGCAGTCCCCACTTCTCTATTAAATACATCTCGCACTTTGAAAGGAAATAATCTTTTTCTGAATGCCTAGTTCAATACAAAACATTAGTACAATATGCTTCAAGTAGTTTGTTTGTTGTAACACTGTACCGGTACATAGTATGCAACGACTATTAGTATTATTATCGAGAGTATCACTAAAACGACAATGGCAATGATCAAGTATGTCCACCAATGAGAACACGTGTTATTGATAGTGACAACAAGTGAGAACTTGGATGTAGCCCACTTTTGTTCATACTCTGATGTTTTACAGCTGTCACTGTGAATAACTTCAATGTTTGAGAAGCCATCAGTGTGATTCAAGCATGAGTACTCAAATAAAGTATGCTCGGTACTTTCCTTGTCATCCGTGTGAACAATAAGACTTCCTGAAGGATTAAAGCAGCCTACAGTTGTTAAAAGAAAAGAAACCGGTCTACTTGTATCTCATAAATACCTGTAATGTTCATATGCCCTCCTTTACGAAAGGTGAGTGTATGGTTTGGACTAAGCACATAATCTCCATTGAATACTATGACTTTATTTACTTCTATGTTAATTTGTATCACAGGTTCGGAAGGTGTGCTTGGTACTGCTGTAGAAGGTTGAGGTGTAGGATTAAATGCTGTGGTAGGAGGATTTGTTGGTAAGTTGGAAGGAGAAACTGTAGGAGATGAGGTAGGTAACATGGTTGGAGAAATTGTTGGACGAGCAGGAATCGTACTAATGTAATTTAGAACGGAAACTATGTCGTTCAACTAAACGTACGAGTCCACTCGCTGAACGTAAGAGTTGCCAAATGTGGACGCAGTCACAATGGTCGCATTAATAGTGGGTTGATAATCCTTTTCAAAGTCAAAAAAGTAAAGCAAATCTTCGTCTGCTAAGTGCACATCAGGGTTCATTGCTCGTTCAATAATCTCATCATCCGATAGTTCCCTGTCAAACTTTAATTAAATTAAACAAAAGACAAACAGCACCTTTTCCATATACCCACGTCGTCAATGTCACCCTAATTGTGCTCATTAATATATCTAGGCGTTTTATAGCACTCTTGTGAACGCACATAGAACCCGTACGCAGGAGCGTCCAAATGATTAGATAAGCAACCAATTGTAAAGTACTCCTATGTTTGTACTTAATAGGTGTGGAATTAAAGTGTTAGCTACGTACTCTTTGTGATGGAGATAATGTAAAGGCGGAGGTAGTTGCAGTTTTCACTATTGTACCGTCCAATGCCTTTATATTTATTCTATTTTGGTTCAAATCACGTGAAAAATAAACATACGTCTAATATTATATTGGGTTAGCTACAAACGTCTTAAAGTGAGTAAGCCATACCCATTGTTGTAGCATGACTTGTGGGTGAATCGCTGGGTTAAAAGAACTGCTGGGGTACTTTCTGAAACTTGTGTCATAGGTCTCAAATGTGAGTTGCCGAGGGTAAGAGGTTCGGCTATAGCTTCCAACATAAATCATGGATCCATAGCTACCAGCTGTTCCCGAAGGCTTTGTTGAAAATATAGTATACAATGGACAATTACTACTGGTTGGACAAGGCCTACTTACATCAGATAAAGAGATATCGAAAAAAGAAGAAAAGCACGTGGGCAAAACGCCAAAAAAAACAAAAATAAGTGCACAGAAATTATTCGAGAGTAACGACGACAAAGTACGAACTAACCAGGTAATACTATATTTTACCCATGCACCAACTGATATTACGCTGTAATTGCTAAAATTTTCGCCGTCAACGCGTATACCATCATTGAAACTAAAACGTTGGTTTCCTTCACTTTCAAAATGAGCTACCATACCAGCAGGAGTACCTTACAATAAAATTAAGAGCAAAAGTTTGTAAGAGGAACTTTCTTTTACAACACTAATTTAGTATTTTTTCAAACAAAACTATACGCACACTGCGTAAGCGTAATCATGGCCAACAATACTAATATTAAAATCTGTCTCTCCTCCATATTGTAATTGGCGTAAACAGAACCTAAAAGAACTTGCTAGGCTTTTTAGGTGTAATTAACGCGTTTTGGAAGTGGTAGTGACTTAATACCTGGATTCACAATCAAACTTGTTTTGGTTTCTGTTTATCACGTGATAATAATCTCCTACTTCTTATATGTCATCACACGCTGTTGCCTGGTGCCCTGGTATGGTTAGGCAGGAAATTTAGCTATATACTGTTTAGCTTTTGTCAAAACACAAAGAAAGGTAAAAGAGCCCTCAGTTTTACATGGATATCGCGCACAGGAGTGTTTTATTCAATAAAAAAATGTAGTGTCGAAAATTCTCATGAAATTACAAAAAAAGTTACAAAGTGTTGCTTCCCGTGACTAGTCACATGACAGCACATGTTTTATCGGATTTATTTTCTGTTGTTCCCTTGTGATGGCTGAATAACCAACCAGCTTCTGATACTTGGCATAGTACTACAAAAATAGTTTAGTATTCAGACTAAGGTGCAAACATACATTCTTCTGCCCCGTCACCTGTTTTTGAACTCACTTCAACATAACTATGAGCCTAAATCACAGCGAGTAAGTTTAGAACAATGGGCGGAAATGTGGCAGTACATACACCAATTTTTTCTGCTAAATGTATTCCTTCTTCTCTTGTGATGGCTTTCTCTGTGCGTTTATGGCCTCTATCCATTGAGTGCAACTCCCTTAAGTCTAGCTTTGTACCAACCAATACAACAGGTACATTTGGGCGATAATATCTAAGTTCAGGGTAGCACTTTGCAACGCAAACGAGATCATTAGCTTAGTTACTCTTGTGTTAAACAAAAAATTGTGGCAATAATTAAGTGCACAATGTGGCTTACCTTTGTCAATACATTTTCATAACTAGTCCTGTTTACGAGACTGAAAGCAATTATCGCTACACTCTACAGAAAGCAAAGAATTAACAACAGATACTTCACAACTAACTATAGCTTACATAAGCATTGGTGTAGCTCACTGATCGAATCCTGTCATATTTTTCAGGCCCTGCAGTATCCCACAAGCCTATATAACGTACAACATGAGTTACTATAAACAAAGCAACGAACCTAGTTCTATCTTATGTCCACATGTGTTGACATGCATCCTAAGAGAATAAGTAAAGTCTAAAGGACAGAAAAAAAATGTTACATAGTGTCCAAATGTATACTAAAGCCAGGTCACGTGAGACAAGAAAAACTGAGATAAAAGCCTCAATGCTCTGCGTACACATTATTTTCTAATACTGTCGGAGTGTAACCCGACGGAAACCTCTCTGGTACTGTTTTTACTGGTGATTGAATACTCTGGACGTACTTAAGGCTATTCTGCTCAGTAAGCTTGTTTTACCTGTGTCTAAGTTAGCTTACGGTGTAACATACCCTCAAAAGAATGAAGACGCAAGATACGAGGTATTTAATGAGCTTTCACGTAAAATGTTGTTTTACCAACAGCACTATCTCCAAATATTACTAATTTTACTCGAGGAAGTTCGCCGTTGTCGCTTTTATTGTCTGTTAAGGATTTCATTTCGGCTAAAGCATACTAGCCTTGACTTGATGCTAATTTTCATGGCATGTTCAATTTGGGAAGAGTTGAAACAAATTAGATACTCGTACTTCACAATGGCACCACTGGTAACCAAAATCTTGTTTGATACACATAAATCGATAAGACTCTTATCAGTTTCTTTAGAAGAAGCCTTTGGGTGTCGTTGAGACATGGTATGATGCTTATATCAAGTTCACTAGACTTGTTCGTAATCCAGAAAATCAATATCGTTGTGATTTAAATCCAGGAGAGTTTGTTGTTTATGATAACTACAAGTACGTCTTTTTTTTGGTATGGGCTGAGATAAAAAATTAACATGTCAATTTAGGATGCTTCATGGCCGTAATGCGCTTTCAGGCAACAGGCACTTGCGTGGGGTATGTGCAGTAAAGTTGCAAACATTTCGGAATTTAAAACTTTGTGTAGGTCTACTATGAAGAACTATGTCCAGAACTACAGAAAAAACAGTAGACAAATAAAGACACTATCAGGATTTTCTCATAAGTTTCCTACCACATTTTGAAGATCTCTTTGATTTCTTTTAATTATTTAACCGTGTTGATATTTCTTCTGTGGTAGATAAATCACGTGTGCAACAAAATTAGGTTTCTTTGAATTGTTTAGTTTTCGCTAAACAAAAACGTTTGTTTCAGTTTTCGCTAAACAACAACTGAATTGTTTCAGTTTTCGCTAAACAAAAACATTTGTTGTAAAGCATGGGAAGCAAAGGGTCGAAACAAAAACGCAAAAATGCGTTTCAAACAGAAAATCATGACTCCTGTACCAAAAAAGCGTTAGTAGTAGGTAAGTGACAGCTAAAATACAAACAAACCAATAACAAACCGTTAGGACCATCCAAGAGTGGTACTATTGTATTATGGGCAGTTTTTGTTGCTTACAAAGAGAGTTTAGGTAAATCAACACTATTGATGCATTTTAAATTGTTTTGTAAAATAAGGCTTAGTGATTGGTACAATAGACGTGGTTTATGGTTTTTGCAGAGTTTTTTTTGGAATGTATCCCGATTACCCGAATTCTCGAGTCTGGAGAGTGTAAACAATATCTACAGTACTTCGTAACGTCTTACACATAAATATTAGACGACACAAGATACTGTCAACTCTTTTATGGCTCGAACCGACAAAATGTTTTGGACACAACAACGGATTGACACATTGAAACTGTACTCTTCTTTATTTCATAACATTTTTCGGTTAACGGCTTTGACCCAGGTTGCAACAAGACCAAGCTTTCATGAACATGATTACATCTATTACGTCTAAATCTATGCCGTTCTCCCTCAAGACAAATGCAAAAACGTGAGTTAAGTCTGTTGTTATTTTCCATGCTGAGTTCTTTACTTTCAGTTACATTGCTTCAGTTTGCTGTCAATCTGCTGATGCATTCTTTGTGACCAATGAACAGCTTCTTAATCTACATTCGTTAACCACTGGTGTTGTAGAAGATATCTACATTGTGGATGGTACCAGATATAAAATAGTAGATACTTCAGGTGGGTAACAGCAGAATTGTGATTGTTGTTTTTTGTTACTTCTTTTTTCGTAGGTTTCTATCATGAACGCAAAAAAATCAAAATTCTTAGCTTCTATGGTGCTGACTGCATATTTTTTTGTGTATCTCTCATTAGGTATCCTCACCTGCTGTCATTTTTTTTTCTTGTTTTTTTCTTATTATGTAGTTTTTTCCCTCACTTGCAACAACAGTTACTTGTATTTCGTATATCATACAACGTATGACTTTGAAGACTCCTGTATGTTTCTCAATACTATTGCAAAGTATCAAAATTTCATCACTGCTCCTATTATCCTTGTAATGACAAAGCTTGACATCTTTGAACAAGAAATACAAAACCATCCAGAAAAATTCAAAGAGTTCTTCCCAGATTACAAAGGTACAACATCCTTTTGACCTTTTTATTTGTATTTTATATACTTATTAGCTTTTTATCACTAGGAAAAATGAACGCTTATGATTGTGGCATGTATATGGTCGATGTTTTATGTTCAAGAATAGAAAATCCAAGAGGTGTTATTAAAGTTCTTTTTGTTTCTTTGATGGAACAAAATACAAACCTCATTCCATACCTTGTAAAACAAATACCAGAGAAAAGAGAGGTCCAAATAGACAAGAAAACTTATATTTCACCACGTAAGTAAAAACTATATCTTGAATGAATACTGATAAACGTTAGCAACATCAATCCAACCAATAATAGTTCCAAGAAAGCTGTCAACATTGATAACAGACTTGACTAAATTGAGCCAAGAACAGTATGCTAAAAGCAACACAGATAACGCTCTCATATGCGCAATACGCGAACACAAGCGTAAAGAATGCGTGTCGGATAAGACTTCACTTCTAGAATCCCTTCAAAAGCTGTTCGAATCGGAAACTCAGGACTTTACCATTGTTGCTGGAAAAGACAGTATTAAATGTCACAAGGTTTGTTATTACTGTACTACACTCTATCTCCTTTATATTTATTTTCCTGTAGTCTATACTTATGTGTCGGTCTTCGTTCTTTGAGGGTGCTATTCTATCTAAAGAACTTGGGACAAGTGGTGACAAGAACGATAGTATTACCTTAAATGAAGACCCTTTGATTATCAACATTTTTATTCATTTTGTCTACCTTGATGAAATACCTCATGATCTTGATTTGGCTACTCTATTTAAAGTCTTAAAGTTATCTGATAAATATTGCATAGATTCTTTACAATCTCTTGTGATGAATGATCTCCTTAATCATAGTGCAACAAATATAAAGATAATGAATGAGATTCTTGAATACGGATTATTGGCATGTAACCCTGTTATCAGAAACACTCTTACTTCTTGGGTCCTCTCCCAAGATTCAACATTGATTCAAAGCTTTGTTGAAGAACGAGGAGATACAATACCTGTAAGACATCTCCTGTCAGTTCGACCATCGTTAAAACCGGATGCTGCTAATAAATAGGAGTTTTCCTCTTCGTAACACCTAGTGTAACCTCTTTGATATTGTAAACAATCCACTATTTTGGAAATGAATTAACTATTTTGTTTAATTGGTAGTTTGTATCTAATCATACAGTACCACTACGCTCTTATCAGTAACCAAGTCTTTAGTAAAAATAGATATTAAATTTGTCTTCTAGTGGAACACAAGAAACATCAAGTACAACAATTTTTGGTCTGGTAGCTAGAGCATCACGAGTGAGGTAATCAACAAACCTTTGATTTCAAAACTACTTGTGAGCATCAGAGCAAAAAAATGTGATGTCAATGTTTTTCTTTGTTTCACAAAGTCACAAACTGCAGGCTGGTATGCATCAAAGCAAACGAAGTTTGGTGCACGCGAACCAAGAGAAATCACTTGACGATTTGACACCAGAGGCATTAGTGCTCATTTTTGCCATTTAAACAAAAAACAACGTATTAACGCATCTACAGTTTCTCACGTGATTAATAACATCATTCGCAATAAAATTGGCGTTTATGAAATCAGAATGTAGCGTTCTCAAAGGCAGTCCGTTTCTGAAAAACACAACGATTGTGTTGGTTGGATCTATCACGTGATGAGTTGAGTTGCCTTTCTGGTGTTAAGTCAATAAGTTTGAGAGAATCAAACATTACAGACTCAGGTATCCTTACATTAGTACAAGGAGGCAAGCACACCATATTGACTTGGCTTCCACAAAGATAACAGATGATTCATTAACTGCACTCAGAGGTGTACACACAATTAATATATGGAACTGTCCGAATATTAGAGGTAAAGGAATAAAGGCACTCAAAGACGCACATGAAATTACAATAATGTCCCAGAAAACTGGTGTTTCGAACACCTTGGTAATGTCCACACTGTTACTATTTTCAAAGGACAATCAATAACAGATGATGGACTCAAATCATTGGTCAATGTCAAGAAGTTACGTTTGAATAATTGTTCTGAAGTAACAGACTCTGTTTTCAAGCATTTGATCAATCTTGAACATTTGATACTTTTTTTTTTGTTCTTCGATTACAAACGATTGTTTGAAACACTTGACTTCTCTCAAAACACTCGAGAGTCATGAAACCCTTATTACAAAAGAATACGTTGAGGCATATGGTATAACTTGGATTCCTTACTACTAAAGGAGGTGAGGTCATTGGTTTATACAAAAAAACCACGTGATAGTCGACAGAAAGTAACACTACAAAAGATACATGCAATTGATAGACATAGAGCACGCCTTGGCTTAGAGTCACAGGTCTCATATAATTAATAAAATAAGTACTTAGGGTTTCAAGACAAGCAGCAGTTCTATTCTTGTTGCACCCATTCAATTATTATGTGTACAACAAACACTAGCATTGTGAAGGTTCAAAGTTCTTTATTACTAATGAGTTTTTTTTGAGATGTTTACCCGACACTCAACAAGAAGTCATCATCTTGAACCATGTTTGAGTATGGAAACACTTGAGTAGTATTTCCTTTAAATATTTCAATGACACGATCTCTTACAAGTAATAGACCTGTCTTCTCAAGTGTGAGGTTTATTCTAAAGTATCCAGGCTTTAATTCTGGATCACCTAGTCACGTGGTTAGTTAAACAAAAACTCAACAAATAGAATAGTTGTAAATGCTTGATTAGCCGAGTGATGTTTTCAGTTGTAGACTTATACAGTAAGTTGTAACAAAGCGTTTACAATTGTCATGTGTTACAATAATCTTAAGAATAGTGTCGTAAAAAAAAAGGTTTTTACATACCCATACCAAACACATCACCTTTTTGGCCTACTATTCCTTGTCCATCAAATACATCATAACACTCGGTGCTCGTATAGTCGTTGCATTTCAACCTACAAACGATCATCATTTGTAGTCATTTAATGATTCACCATAAGTAACAAGTATTTGGAGTTGATTCAATTTCGAACCCACTGTTTGGATTCTCTGCGCTTGCCAAAAGTACTCCATCCCAGAACTCTTTAAGAATCGCCTGAGAGAACAATGTTGGCTTGCTTTTTGACTAGAATATATACCTTAACTTTCTTGCTGAAAACATCACCTGTGGATGTACCCAGCCAACCAAATTGTGAACTACACAAGTCCTATTCTGTACGTTAATGAACCTCAACGGTTTCTGTCACATCATGGGACTACCTCGGTATGTAATATTTGATTTTGGGTGAATAATAAGAAACTTGGCGTATTGGTTATCTCACATGTTTCTTTTTTTGGCTTGGTTTTTCGCATTATGCACAGTGCTGAGATTAATTTGTTGAAAGGAGGTATGGCTAGATTGTATTTACCAATATCAAGGGTAGCCAAAGCCGTACAGTATTTTCAGTAGAAATACTTCATGGACTTACCAACCTGAAGGTTTCTCAGTGCATATGCCTGGAGAACATTAGTAAGGTTTGTTTGAAAGGTTTGTCAAGAAAGTGAGCAGACTTGAATGATCATGTTATATCCTGTGTGATAATTTAACGCCCTTCTGTTATGAATACAAGCAATATTCATTGTCCTGTAAGCCATATTCATTAATATTCATTCATGAATATTCATGGGGTGTTTGGTGAGTCAGGAAGTTGAGGAGCTTTTGGTTTGTAGCACCTGGCGATGTTCCAAATGGATAGATTCAACAAGGTGCGTTTGAAAACCGAATCGGAATAGTCAACAGAACGCCAAAACCCACAAATCCAGTCAAAATCAGCCATCAAATTGCACAATTTTCGACCGTTTACTATGTGCATGAATAATGAATGAATTTTTTTAGTCGTGAATATTTGTGAATGTAGGCTGTATTTGAATATTCAAATTATTCATTCATAACGGAAGGGCGTTATGATAATTGTGAGTTTTTTTTTTTTCAAGTAATAAACCATATCTCATAAAATCGTTTAGAACCATCTTTCTTTGGTACTAACACAACAAGTGCAGCGCATTCAAATTGGAAATGTGGAATGTCGTTATCGTTTGTTATGTTGTTAATATGCTTTCTATTTATTAGAAGCTTTATAGTTCTTTGTGTACAGCTGACGATGGCGAATTCTAGTATTGACAATGTTGGAAGTGTCAGGTTTCCAAATGTAGATTCGCTTAAATGAGCTTCAACAACTGCGCTCTTTGATCAATACTAATATTGGACCAAAGTCCTTTAGAAACAAGATGAAAAGAAATTCTTTTGAGAACCAATACGTACATTTGGGCTTCTGTAAGCCCTTTGTGCTTCTTGTTTCTATCCACGCTTCTTTACATACTGAAAAATGGTATGAAGCTTTACCACTACTCCACATCACATGATAATTAAACCACTGGTTCCATTGGCCATGGTACGGTTTAGATCCATACGCATACAAGAATTCTTCCCAATGAGTGGCCAATAGTGCGAGATTGAAACGTTTGGGGTCTATGAGATCAAAACCACACTTTCCACTGTTGTTGAAGATCCTATCTGGTACACCGAAATTTCGAACCAAAGAAAAGATTGACCGTGGCTTTACGGATCGCTCCTGTTTGACTTGGAGTAGCTTTAACCAACCGAAAGAAATGTGAATAAAGAGATAGAGTATGTTGTGTAAATTGCCTTTTTGGACACCAACGTTCTAGTGACGCTTTTCCACCTGGAAACTTTGTTGTTGAGTTTATCAACTATGTTCCAAATAGTATTTTTGAGACCTATATTTTTTTCACAATTTGTAAAAGTAGTGCCGAGATAAACAGCGGAGGTTACCTTATTAAAGGCTGGATTATCCAAGTTGGATATACACCATTTTGAAGGATTAGCAGTCAGACCTGTAGTAGCTTTAGCTACTTTGAGGGCGCCTTTAACAGCACCAATGTTCTCTTCAGAGGACGAAACACAAACAATGAAATCCATCCATGTTATCTTCAAGCAATGAAGAATCGGCTGAAGGGTTAAGATAAACAAAGTAGGCGACAAAGGATCACCTTTTTCACCCCTCGTGCCACTTGGAACGGCTCACTAAGTGTACGATTCACGTACACTTGAAATTTTGTGTCACTGAGACACTGTGCAACTATACGCACAAAGACTGGCGGCACTTTGTAGTGCCTGAGAGAACGCAGTATCGACAGATTCGAAGGCTTTTGAAAGTCTATGAAGGAAAAGTCATACTTGACTTGGTTGCAATCTATTGCATTGTAAAAACACTCTTCAAGAGTGACAAAAAAAAAAGAAAAAAAAAAGGAAACTAAATCATTGAAAAGGCGTTCTTGTTTCAACATTGAAAACGAAGCACATATAGAACTAATAGACTAGTAAGCTGCTTATCATTTCTTGTGTACCTTCCTGATTTTCTTTAGTGTACCACCACTTGAAACTCCTACTCTTACGCCTACTCGAACTCCCACAAATGCTCCCGAGCAAACGCCCTCAACTGTGGAATTTCCTTTGAGCATAGATAACCATAGTGATAGTATTGAATGGCAACAGCCTCAGGCCAAACCAAACCATTACTTTCCGTCAAGGAGGGCGAGTGAACATTACAGGTACCCCTATTACTATTCTTCAGTTTATAATCGCTTAGGTTGATTCAGTCCTTCTGGAACCCAGGCGGGTTTTCAAAAGTACAAGTTTTTCATAGACAAGTGTATCAAAACTATGGCGGAACAACAGTCATATCCGACCAAGTTTTCACTTACTATCAATGTCAAAAACATATGTTCGCACGATTGGTGGAAGTATTCAATTGGTGGTATTGCAATATTATTAGTGTTATTGATAACAACAGTAATGGTAATCGCTTACTATGTACCAGTACATTGTTTAAACAAGTGGCCTTTAACAGTGTGTTACTGATCTTTTTTTTCAATAATAAGGCACTAAAAGAGGTAGTATTTCCTTTCAGAGTGATGCAGCTATTCAACATGGAAGGGGCCATGCGTGTTGTTCAGGAAACCTAAAAGATAGATTTGAAGATTTGACTTGCCATTGTACAAACGACAAAAACTTTGGGCAATCTTGGCTTACTCACCAACTCTATGTACTAATAAACTATTAAATCTTTGTGTTTGGTGAACCAATACTGCACATCAAAGGTGGTGAGATTGGCCGAAATCACATGTCACTCATTACACCGTGTAAGAAACTTGTAGAAACAAGATTGTTGTTGGAACTCAAGTCAACAGATTTCCAATACACATTTGTGCAGCCTGACTTTTGCACGTGTAAATTCCTTCAGGTATCATTACTTTCTCTTTAGGAGTGATGCCAGTTATCTATGTAACATACTGATAATATTAATATGTGCCAGTACAATGATTACGAGTCTTTGAGTCATCCTTGGAATGGAAAGTAACATACGAAAACAAATGAACTAGGACGAGAAGACTTCTGTATATCTTGAAGTAGCAAACTTCACAATTACACTCCGCCTAGTAGGCAACGTGCTTGATGTCTTTCTTTCTTTGCAATTACGATGTAAGCCTGACAGACACTGTACGTACGTCTGTATTAGGCAACGCATAAAAGAAGTATGTAGAAGTAGCGTTGTGAAAATGCTTCTAAACTCAGTGTTATTGATACTGTAGAAAGTACATATAGAACGTACTAAGGGCTTTATTTACATAAAGTATGTTGGTGATTGCAACCACAAACAAAATTATCATTCTGTAAACATACAGTTTTAAACTTTCACGTGAGCAACGAATGTTTCTACTTACACATGTTCTGGAAGGACAAATCCACAACAAAACATATCAAGTACACAAAGATTAGGTAAGCGTAATCCTCAACGATAGTTTAGGTGTGAAGTACGTTTTAAGCAAGAAAATACCAAAAAAGTGATTATTGATTCCATCAACGAATTTGTGCTTGCAGTGTTCAATGCATCAGGCTTACGATTTAGGTAGAAGCAGCATTACCGAAGTTAAAGTTGTGACCAGGCAGAAAAAAATTGCAAAACGTTCGAAAAGGCGTTTACAACTATTTTACAATAATAGCGTTCTGCAATAAAACTAAACGCAATCTCAGCACTGTATATGCGTGCACCGTGAGCGTTGTATCCTCAAAACAAAATAGGAATAATAGCAAGTGGTTTTTGAGCGAGCCTCAAAGAAGGATCACTCGGTGCTGTACGTGACCAGTTGCATGCGTAAAGCAACTTGTGACTTGCAACAAAACGCCTTTGAGCTTTGGTGCTCAACTAACACTGTAGCAACCCTCAGCACGCGTGTGTGACTATTAGACACAAAAAAAAACCAACCAGTTCTGCAATACCACTCAACGCAACGCCAGCACTGTATATGCATGCACCATGAGCGTTGTAACCTCAAAACAAAATAGGACATAATAACAAACGGTTTTGAGCCTCAAAAGAAGGATCACTCGGTGCTGTCTAGTTATGAGCTGTGCTACTGACAAAAATGAGAAGCTACACAAGAAATTAAATTTTGGATACCTTATATTCTGTATAGACGCCAGGTAGAGTATTGAGTACGGGTGATGGAGAAAAGACTAAAAACCACAACGGAGCTGCACGAGGTAACAGTAAACCCTTATCACCTACGAATGGGATACCTCTACAATAAAAGCCAAACAAAGGCTAATACTCCTGTGTTGTTGCAGCTTTAGGTCTGTTTGTTTGTTTGGTTTATTTGACTATGTTTTACTTTAGTCGAGCACATTTCGCGTTACATATATAGTACAACACAGGCCTTAGCCTGGGAAATGTCCTCTTTACTTTTTTGTTATGTGTATTCGTTGATCATATATTCCTCTCCGTTCCTCCTCGCTCGTTCTTTTACTCTTTTAAGTTTGATCGCATGATTTGCTTTCCTGTTAATTATATACTTTTTATATAATTCTATTTGGTGTATCATATGTGCCATCTCTTTCGCTCTCCTCCGGAGTAGCCTATTGGTGGATTTGTCTACATCTAATTCCCTAATGAATTGTGTAGATAGGCCAAGAAATGTGTAATCTGTAGCGTATCCAAAGCAAGAGTGTGTTAGCTGTTTGTTGTATTCTTCATTTAATAGCGCCAGTGTATTTTTGTTGTAGAAAGTTGGGTATTTCATCGAGTCTCTGTACATACATTCTGTAATTGCAAAGTGGTGTTTAGTGTACTCTCTTTTGTTGAATCCTAGTATGGCTAATAGCCATAATTCCGGTGATATTTTCCTATTTGGGTTTCTGTATTTGACGAATAAGTTAGTGTGATTGAAAATTCGGTCGTGTAGTGGGGTATTGTTTTCGTCTTGATCTTTGGAGAGTGGAGTTAGCACGCTTTTAAATCCATTATTTTCTAAATGTCCAGTGATCGGAATTGCTTTCTCTATACCTTCTAAGGTGCCTTTTGTGTTTATGAGGTGTTGTGTTACTTGACCTATGACTTCACCAGTTGAATAGTAAAATGTGTTTTCTGGGTCACAGTAGTTGAAATGTTTTACGTCTTCTATTTCTCTTTCGTCGTCCTCTTCTAGGTTACATAATTCGCATTTATCATCATCATACATTTCTGTCATATATTTTTCTATGTAGTTGGATGGTGTTCCTATATTTGTAGCTATGCTATTAAGTTTTTGGTTCAGGTTAAGGTTATTTGTCTTGAGCCGAAATATAAAGTCTTGTACCCTTCCATATTCAGCTTCATTCCTCTGAAATATTAAGTTAGATGTGTGCATGTCTATACGTTCGTATTTAGCTGGTCCTGTAGATTCAGTAATCCATCTTTTATCCCAGAATGTTTGGTTTTCATTTTTTCGAACTTTTTGGTAGTTGCCGTATGTGACCATACCATTCTTGCTGACTATAAACGTGTTATGCCCTTTACCTATCTTATTAAATAACGGAACTTCTTCCGATTCTTCATCTCTACCATGTTTTGCTAGGGTATCTGCGTTCTTGTTACCTTTCACTAACGCTTTGACTACGTCTTCTCCATATTTGTTTCTTAATTTAGTGAAGTGTTCTTTCTTTGTTTCTGTGATTGATATTGTTTCGAAATCGTCTGTGTGTGCTGGTATCCATACTATTTTTACATTGACTAGCTCCATTGCTTTATGAATGCGATATAGTATTGCTTTGTAAGACAGTTTTTTCCTACTATGTACGCTAGCTAGTTTGTACTGTTTAATAAGACTTTTGGCTCCTACACAGTCTGTTCCTAGCAAAGCTTTGCATCCTCTAGGAATAGTTTTCAGCGCAGTTTCTATAGCATATAGTTCTGCAAAGATAGGCGTGGTATCAAAGGGTACTACACCACTAATTTTATAGTTTTCACTCAGGAAAACACCATAACCTGCTCGGCAATCCACTTCTGCGTTGCTGTAACAACTACCGTCTGTGGCTATTATAAGCCAGTTGTTAGTTTTTGTTACATTATCCATTTGTTCTGTAGTCCATCTGGTGAACTGTTGTGACCAGCTATTACGTACATTAGGGGTGTAGATAATATTTCGTTCGTTACAGCTATTTATGTCTGCCCAACAGCTTTAGGTCTTCCTCCACAAGCAAAGTCATGACTTTTCTTTAACGGTAGTTTTTTTGGTTTCATTTTTATGCTAGGTTTTGTTCAGTTGCAGGTATATGCATGTTGTATTATCACAATACGGATTGTGTGGCGTTAAAACTTGGACAAACAAGATATTTATACATGACTTGTGCAGAGATCAAAAGCAAACCAATGTGATAAGGGTCTTATGACGGCAATCCACAGGACATATTGTTATTGTTTCTTTTTTTTTATTTAATAGTCTTTATAAAAGCCGTCAACAAGCGTATTGTTTACATAGACTGTGACGTGACTTATAGTCCGTATTGTTATCCTTGCTCTCTTTGTTGCAAAAAGTCAAAATACTGCTACCGTAGCATCACCTACGCACAGCAATGCCAAAAATACAGTGTTTACACTGTTTTTTTGAGCAAGCGAAACTTCTAGATTCCTCTCCATCTCGTACTTCGACTTCGTGGTGGTGGCTAGTGTACCCATTGTTATGTGTAAATAAAAACCTGTTTTACAGCTGCCAAAGAATTGCCCTTTTAGTGCGAACGTCTATTCTAATTTAACCCAAACGTCGGCAGGCAAAGGCATGAATAATGAATGAACTTCAGTCATGAATGTAACGCTAAGAGTTCCTATAGAACTCGAATAGAATTCGTATGGAATTACTTGAGGAACTCTCAATGAGAAGTAGAAAATATATGAAATTTCCCGTAAATTTCTATCTGTTTTCTATCAGTTATCTATCCTACTTAAACTGTAAATAGTAATAAATTAGAACTTACATTAACGTTACAACTGTTCCGTTACAATGAATACTGGTGAATATGCCTATTCATTCACAACAGAAGCGCTTTGGTCTCCACGTGGTGTATCATATCAAATAATGTACCGACTTAAGCGGCTAACAACAAAGCCATATTGATTTTACTGCCTGTGAAAGGTATATACCGTACTGGACACTATTGGAGTTTGTGTTGGAGGAGAGTCGTGAAATACTAATAGTATAAGGGTTCAGAGAGAAAAACCCTAGCTTTTTGTCCACTTTCAATGTGACATCGTACACTATAGTAGTGTCTGGTGTTGAACTAAGAGTATAATTGGATTTCTTATCACCCAATCTGGTGCGTGAACACCATTTTCAAAGATGTTAAGCGAATACATCAAAAAACAAGCATGATATCGAAAAAATCTTCTCATTTCTCTCACTAGCTATAATATTATTTCTATAGACGTTAAAACGCCCCAAGAGCTAAAGTTGGAGTACATCTCTGGGAACACAACCTCAAAAGAGTCTCACTACTTACCACCGACGGCAGTGTTAAAGACAGAGTAGCTACTGACACAGTTGTTGGATGATATTTAAGACAGTATTCCATATTGACTCAAACGGTTCTGAACTCGAGGCTATTGAGATAGCGATCGGTACATCATAGTCTGAATCTCCATTTTATTGTCACAGATTCTTTTAATTCAAAAAATTGGGTTGAATCTTTCCACGAATGAAAAACAAATCTAAAAAAAGCACTTCTATAGTAGTCGACTATGAGAGATGTACCTTGACTGCGTATTGACTACGTCTACGCTAACTAAATAAACAGTTCTTTTAACCTATATCTACAACGTACCTTACATCATACCACTACTGAGAATCGAACAACGAGACAACATAGCCCTACAGAAGCTAACAATCACGCGAACTCCATGGAACAGCCGGAATCCATTCTTGTTACGCTCCCACGTGAAATTATTGTTACTATTCTTAAATGCGGGCAGCATACGCTTCGTTCAGCTCAAACATGCCGATTATTGCGAGAAATAGTCACCGAACACGTCGGATACGGTTGTATAAAAGTGAAGGATGAAGAGGAACTACTCCGCCTTTCAGGGAGCCCTCTGCTCCGAAACACTCGAATTTCTTTGTCTGACTTATCCGAAATAGTAAAAGATAGTCATCTTGCCTTGCTTAAAGGTGTTCATACAATCGATATTAGATGTTGCAAGGGTGTTACAGATAAAGGGCTATCTGTGTTAAAAGGAGTTCACGAAATAAATGTGAATAGCTCCTTGGTCGGGCGTATTGAGGTATTGGCAGGTGTACATACCATCGACTTGTCCAAGTGTCAACGTATATTAGATGAAGGAGTAACGGCTTTGGCAGGTGTTCATACCATTGATTTATCAATGACGAAGGTCACAGATGTAGGTATCAAGGCTTTATCCGGTGTACACAAGATTAGTTTAGCTTTTACAAGAGTTACAGATAAAGGAGTTAAGGCTTTGGCAGGTGTTCATACTATTGATTTGAGATTCACAAAAGTTACTGATGAGGGCATCAAGGCTTTAAAGGGTGTACATAGTATCTGGATGAGAAAATGTTCTCATATATCAGATGAAGGTATAAAGGAATTGACGGGCGTCCATGACATCGACGTATCAAGTACGAGTATTACAGACAAAGGTATCGAGTATTTAGCTAGTGCGCACGTGGTTGACTTATCAGATACACGTGTTACAAATGAGGGTTTGAAAGCATTGACCTGTGTTCAAGACCTTAAATTAGCACGGACTTCTATTATACATGAAGGTTTCGAGGTATTAAAGGGTGTACCTAAACTGGATTTATCCTTCACATCTATTACAGATGAAGGGTTAAAGTTTTTAGCTGGAGTTCGCTCAATTAAGTTACATTTTACAGGTGTGACAGACGCTGGTATTTCAGCGTTGGCTGGTGTACATACTATCGGGCTCAGAGGCTGCGGTTTGATAACCGATGAAGGTATTTCAGCGTTGGCTGGTGTACATGAAATCGATCTACGTGAAACAAAAGTTACAGACAAAGGAGTCAAGGCTTTGATTGGTGTACACACAATAAATTTATATGGAACGGCAGTGACACAAGAAGGATTGGATGCTTTGGTTCGTACACACAATGTAATAGTATGAATGGGATTCTGCTTGAAGATATTAACAGATTGAGTAAAAATGGCTAAGAGTAGAACGCAACTAAAACAAAATTGACTTTTAGAATAAATCTAAATTAGCCCAAAGTATGTTTACTCACACATTGCTCCCTCACTCACACATTGCTCCCACACTCACACTTTTAATGTTTTTCATACTTCTTGTCATTGTTTATCTAGTAATGTACTGTTTAGACTCTGCCACGAATAAACTTGATGCTATTATGAGGCAATTTATATTCCCGTCATTTTTCTATCAACCACGTGTACCTTTTTTTGTTCAGCTACACCTAGGTTAGGAAAGATTAACTATCCTAGAATTGTTTTACGATAATTCGTGTTCCTTACATCATTGGTTGTTCTCTACATGCCATACAGAGCTATGTACGTTCTCTGTGGAAATAAAAAAAACACAGTCTTATGCTGTATCTATTGCACTTACATAGGTTATTTGCTTGAAGTTGTTTCAGGTGTTAACGACTATATATACTTTACACCCAACAAGAGGGTGTCAATAAAAAAAACCGTGAAATCACGCACGAAGGGCAACTTACATTCAGCGATTCAATGAAAACTAATTTGGGTTTTTCAGTCCATGTCAGTCAATTCTGTTTCAGCAAACTTACGAGCTTGTAAAAATGGCCAGTATTACAACTATACCAACGGAGCTCCTATTAGATGTATTTTCGTTGTTTAAAGCGAGCCAACTTCCTTCTCTTCGTTTAATTTGTTCACAATGGCAATCAATAGCTTCTTCTGATACTCTCTGGCGACCTTTATTCTGTTCTCGTTTTAAAAACGTTAGCATTGACCAAAAACAATCAGTTATCATACAATACGCACGAGAACACCTAATAGTACACGCTAAGAACGGTATGGACAGGAATGTAGTACCATACGTTGTAAACGATACAATCGTATGCCACAGAGGCAGCTATAGCTGGTATATACCAAATATAAGCGAGCTAGCTAAGAAAGGGGACTCTGTATCACTTGAAGAAGCAAAGAAGTATATTTTCGATGTAGCAGAATCCGACTCGGAGATACTAAAGTGGAAGCTACCCAAGTCAATGCAGAGAAAACACTGGCGTGACTTTGTTACATTGAATATTTCTGTTAGGAGCACAAAAGAACAAAGAGTATATGGTTGCTCACGTGATAGAACAGGATGGATGGCCACAGTCACGTGGTTTGCGATGCAAATACTTGTTAAAGGAGAAGTTGTTGCAGAAAAAGTTTTACAAACAAGGAACCCATTTAAAGGTTATCAAGAAAGTTTTGAGCGTCAAGCTCAAGCATGGTATGATAAAAAAGGAGGTTATGTTATTATACATCATGCTGATATTGGTTGCCTTTTATTTGTAAAACCGAATGAATTGTATTGGTAATAAAATCGTATTACAGTTGCTTATAGTTTGTTTTTTTTGTCGTGCGCTGCAATGAAACGAAACAACGAAGTTAAAGGTTGACCTTGAGCTCCACAGTGTACCTATTTTTGTGCCAGCAACATTCGCGTTTGGCCTTTCTCTGGTGACTGTCTTCGTAACAATGCACATCATGTGTTCTTAAAACAAAACTAGTGATTTTAATTAGTTAAGACTACTTACTACATCTGTCACGTGGTGGCACCAAGAAAGATTAATTGTATGAACTAGCCAGTGCATTGATTCCCTTATCGTTCGCTTTTGTTTCTATTGACTGATATCTTGGATATCCAGCACGTGTTTTAGTTAACGTATGACAAGACATAAGATGTTTCTTCCATATTCTTCCAAATACAAGTGCTTAATTGCCACACAGATAATATGATTCTATTCTGGTGCCTATTGCAAGAAGTTAACCTGGATTAAAGGACATCATAGTGTGCATGATAATTGCTTTAATCCGACTAACCACGTCAATATTGGTTGCAAGCTGCAACAGTATAGGTATGCTTTGTCTAGGTAGCAAGAAGCAAAAGATGACGCAACGAACGATGCTGGGGATTGAACCCAGGACCTACCGCGTGTAAGGCGGGCGTGATAACCAACTACACTACATGAACGAAGCGCCAATAGTATCAGACAAGTGCTATCAAACGTACATGCCTCAGGCACGCTTCTTGTTCGAGCGACAGGATCCTTGAACTTTAAAATATCACATCCAATTATTAGATTTTTTCAGTAGGTGTCTTTAATATTAAAGTGGCATTCGCTAAGCGCTTGCCAGAATGATGATAAATTACCTCTACCTGTCATAGTTTTGTTTATTGTGAGTGATAAGGCCAATGTGCTAGAGGCAAACAACTCACGTGGTACAGATCACGACAAAATTAGGCGGAAAGAACATTTTAGATGTTTATTAGCTAAGAGTGCTTTCTTCTTCAAAATAAAGAACAAAGTCTTTTTCAATTTTACAGCCTGGGTACCAACTAATGCCACCACTACATGCTAAGAGTAAAGCTCCCATGAATTGTTTTTCAGTAAATAACATTTCTTCACCCTCTTCGAGGTATGGTTTGATGAGATTAAAAACTTGTTTTTGAAGCTTCCGCAACGGGTTTTTCCAAAAATCAATATTCTGTTTATACACTGAATCTTCCTTGTAGAAAAGAAAATCAAACTCAGGGTAGCAGGATAGAGCCTCTGGTTTAATTTTACTATACTGTTTCATACTGGCTATAGCCGCATGTTCCAGGCTGTGGTACTGTATTAGGGTGATTCTAGCAATGTAGGTAGGTTCTGAAATATGATTAAAATAAAATCCAACAGCAAATTCATTTCCGAACTGTATCTTGCTACAGATTTGTTGCATGTAATTAACCTCGCATTCCATGGATTCTAGGAAGTCTATAAACATCAGGTTGAAGCCTACACTTACCATAACCGATAATAGTGATAATGTTTTTAATCGTTTCAAGTTGTTTAATTTGACCGTCAAGTTTTGGGCACGTGTCTTCTTTAAGCTTAATCAGCCACTCAGCAAACCTCTCATGGAAAGCCATCATGCTTCTTTTAGCCGTTAACTTCTCGATGAGTTGCGACAACTGCGTAGCAGTATTGTTCTTGAGTGTTCCAAGCGTAATAGAGGGTACACCCAAGTCAAATAATGATTCTGAAACCTTGGTTGTGTAAACATGTGCCAAGCGATCAGAAAAGTGTTCAAGAACAGGAGCTGGGGTATTGTCTAGGTTGATGATTTCTTGAAACTGCTCGTCATTCATGCTACTCAATACAGAGATTGCTTGTGTGGTTAGCTTCTTTGGAGTCAATACTGAGCGTCTCATCCGTGGTGTTCTTGAGGATATGTTTATATAGATAAGCTCACTGTGCGACACAGTGGTAAACTATTAGCACATTGTTGTAGGAATTCTGTGAAATACAGTAAAAACAATCAAAAGATATTTCTTCTTGTAGTCGTGACAAAGAACACATTCTTTGATGGCTAAATCGTTCTTCAATACGCCCATGAAGTATTTCTACTGAAAATACTGTACGGCTTTGGCTACCCTTGATATTGGTAAAATACAATCTAGCCATACCTCCTTTCAACAAATTAATCTCAGCACTGTGCATAATGCGAAAAACCAAGCCAAAAAAAGAAACATGTGAGATAACCAATACGCCAAGTTTCTTATTATTCACCCAAAATCAAATATTACATACCGAGGTAGTCCCATGATGTGACAGGAACCGTTGAGGTTCATTAATGTACAGAATAGGATTTGTGTAGTTCACAATTTGGTTGGCTGGGTACATCCGCAGGTGATGTTTTCAGCAAGGAAGTTAAGGTATATATTCTAGTCAAAAAGCAAGCTAACATTGTTTTCTCAGGCGATTCTTAAAGAGTTCTGGGATGGAGTACTTTTGGCAAGCGCAGAGAATCCAAACAGTGGGTTCGAAATTGAATCAACTGCCTTGATTTTTCTCTTCCACGTCTTATTGTCCCAATCAAAGCATTAAAAGTGGTACCATTGTTGGCAATCTTCAAAACAATTAAATTCTGGTTTTTTACTCTCTTTCTGTGATGTTCACTTAAAGAAGCTTTCTACCTTTTCTTCTCTGATAACGCTTTTACTTTCTTGGATAGGAGCTCACACACATTCTGTGCTAATGCTATATTGTTGCCAATACCATGTCTGTTGCACTTCTATGACAAAACAACTTAAGTCTCACGAGATAGTCCACAGTTTTTTTTCAAAATCAGACAAACATGTGGAGCTTTGGATCACCAGTATTCCAGCCACTATCAAGTATCCATTAATTTTTCAACTTACTACCTGGAAAGAGTTAAAGTAATTTCTCAGGTTGCTTTCCAAGGGTTTTCGAAAACAATGACCCGTACGTTGTTGAGGTGCTTGGTTTGGTTTTTTTTCTTTTGCCATTGGTCACTTATTTTTACTCCTCGCATGTGTGAATTGATATCATCACGTGATTTTGGAGTTAAAATGTTTGGTATAATTAATGCATCTTGCACATGATTTTAGTGTTAAAATATTCACTGATCTCGTTCTTTACAATGTATTTGATGAGAGAACTAAGTAATTGGTAGTTCTAAAAATTCTCTTTGTTAGGATACAAGCAAACATGTTCTTTGGACACAAGATACAAATAGGTTTGTTACTATTTAAATCGTCTTTGAACCAATGAATTGCCAATCTTATGTTTAGAGATATGGGATATTACAGGACCTGGTGAGTACGACAGACTTCGACCTTTAAGCTATGCAATGCCGTATGTAATTTGTTTGAAAATCGTGCTTCAAATGAGGTAAAGACAGTCATTTGTCACTACTGACACAATATTTTAGGTTCTGTCGCTACCACTTATTGAAGTGGTAGTACACGACAATTGGCACTGTAGGAAGCGATAAAAAAAGAATCAGAGGTAAGTACGTTAAAACGTTGACTGTTTATTAAGAAAATACAGCTAACTTTTTTTTTTCTTTCTTTGTTTCTAAGCTTTCACAATAATATTTTTGTATTTCTTTCCATTGTTTTAACTCAATTCAATTTGTTCAGCACGACGCGTAGAATTTCTGAGAGATCTTACAAGCTGGATACGTGAAAGAACCTTTCTAGCACGACCCCAGTTCTCACGACTTCTTTCTCTTCTTGCTTTTTCAGCATCTATTGCATCAAAGTCGTCAAGTTCAGGTTCATCGCTAGATGATTCAGATTCAACTTCACGACGTCCATTAGCGCCAAGAAGAGAAGTACTCTCATCAGGTTCAGCCTTTGCTGACTCATGAGTTGGCTCATCAGGAACACGGATGAGTTTCAAAAAGAAACCCTGTTCAAGAAACAGTTAGGTAAAGAGCAAAAAGTAACAAGACATAGTTACGTACCCATGGTACTTCGACGGCACCTACACCAACACAGAATAGCCATTGTTTCCAGTCTACAAGGGAACTTTAGATGGTAAAGCGCAAGATGTGTATAGGACGTACTCAAGCCGACAGTTTGTGATGCTTTACCACCGAATTGAACGATTATAGCTTGTACAATAACAGTAATAACGATGACACCGATAAAGATGTAGTTATTCCATAATCCACCGAATACGTCCAAAGCTTTTTTAAAACAAAACTAGTTAGAAAGAATTCTTCTCAAAAAAAATCACGTGATGTTTCTTTTTTTTTTTGACGTACTGTCATCGAGACGTCTTGCGTTGAATTCGTTGAAGATTTGACAGAATACAAAAGAGTTGAAGATGATTGTAACCATCAATTCAGTCTTGTAAGTAGAGTCAAGATCGACACCTGTGTACAACCATGGGAACCAGTGTGTACCCAAGTATAATATTGTAAATAGAGCAATAAGTTGGTATGCAGCATGACCAAAGATGAAACGCCACATTCTAGTGAGAGGGTAAGTACAGTGTACAAAAAAAACAATATAGTGTTGCTGAGAGCAAAGGAAACGACGGTTGTACCTGTAAGTAATCAATTGACCTTTTCTTCCGTATGGTTTACGTTCAAGAAGTTTCTCTGTTGGTGGTTCTGTAGCGAGAGCAAGTGCAGCCATAGTGTCCATAATCAAGTTTACCCAAAGCAATTGTACAGCCTTCAATGGACTGTCACCTTCAGTTACAGCACCGACAAAAGCTACAATAACAGCAGCGACATTGACTAAAAGAAGAAAATCAGCGGCGAAAAAAGGAAAAAAAAAACACGTGATTTTCACGTGATACGAGTAAAAAATTTACTGTGCGAAGCTTACCTGTCAACTGAAATTGTACGAACTTGCGGATAGAGTCGTATACGTTACGACCCCACATGACGGCTTTTACAATCGAGTTGAAGTTATCATCCAACAAGATAATATCAGAAGCATCCTTTGCTACTTCTGTACCAGAGATACCCATAGAGAATCCAACATCGGCTTCAAACAATTGTGGTGCATCATTTGTACCGTCACCTGTTACTGCAACAACTTCTCCCTTCTTTCTAAGAGCAGCTACTACTTTGAGTTTGTCATTTGGTGAAGACCTTGCCATAACTTGCAAGTTAGGCAACATGCGATCAACTTCCTTATCGCTCAATTTCCTGAATTTTGGTCCTACGAAACAAGTCAGGATAGAAGGGATAACCGCAATCCCGTACCTTCAATAGCAATACCATCATCTGTGAGAATACCACAACGCTTAGCAATGTTCTTTGCAGTGAGGATGTTATCACCAGTCAACATACGAACTTGTACACCAGCTCTTTGACACATCTCTACAGCCTAAAAGACAAGTTCATTAGAAACAATATACTATCGATATAAAACTTCCAACTATAAATACGTACGTGAGGTACTTCAGGACGAATAGGATCTTCAATACCAACGATACCAATGAGCACCATGTTATTATTGATCCCTTCAATATCAGATGCTCCTTCACCAGCGTCTAAGGCTTTTCCAACAGCGCTATCCGATGGAATGTTTGTATACGCTAGGGATAGTGTACGTAGACCATTAGTAGCGTACTATAGATAAATAATTAGAGATAAGATTTACCAGCAAAAGAGAACGCACTTTTTCAATCGTCTTTGTCAAACGACGTTTGTGAGCTGTTGTGAGTTTGACTTCTTCAACTCCGTCAGAACCAGCAGTAATAACGCTATTACAAAGACCAAGGACTACTTCAGATGCTCCTTTACAGTAAAGACGGTATCCATCATCAGTCTTAATGATTGTACTCATTCTCTTCGCAGCACTAAACAAGTTCAATATTTTTCCAACATCCAAAAAAAACAGAGAAAAAAAAAATCGCGTGCACAAAAACAAAAATCGCACTTACCTTGAGAATGGTACGACATCATGGATTTTAGATTCTTTTCTTACAGTGACATAGTTGCATCCAAGGGCTTGTCCGTAAACAAGCAAAGCGCATTCAGTCTTGTTACCATTGTATTGTGGAAGACCAGCTTCTTGTTCAGTAATGTAGGCGTTTGAGTTAACAGCAATGCCTTCAGTTAAGTAGTGAACTATTTTTTTGTCCATCTTTCCAGCAGTAGCAGGGTTCCTCTCATCGAAATAAACACCAGCCATCCAGGATTTTACAACAGTCATACGATTCTGTGTGAGTGTACCAGTCTTATCAGAACAAATTTGTGTGGCGGAACCCATAGTCTCGCAAGCGACTAGATGACGGACTAAATTTTGATCCTTCATCATCTTCATCATACTGTAAGCAAGGGAGATAGTTACAGCCAGAGGTAAACCTGTTTTAAAAAAACACGTGGTAAGTTTCGGGTTTTACAGAAAAAAAAGTAAGCAGGCTTTCGGGTGATTACCTTCAGGGACAGCAACGACAATAATAGTGATAGAAATAATGATAAAATTGACGATAACATCAAGTTCTGCCCAGTCCCAGTCGTCATCGTTTACAGCATACTTAACAACGGCCCAACTGAGAAAACGATTAGGCGTACAACATAACAAGCAGAAAACCGAAGACTCCGTTCACAAAACGAAAAAAAAAAAACAAATCTGTGAGCTCGTACCGAAGAACCAAAGCAGAGAATGTTACAATGGCAGCAGCAAAACCAAGTTTACCAATTAAATCGGCAAGCCAATCGAGACGCTCTTGGAGTGGTGTACTCTCTTCTCCGTCTTTTGTCAAACTGGATTTAAGGACACCCCATTGACTGTTCATTCCAACAGCAACAACGACCATCTTACCAGTACCTTCAGCGACTGTACATCCAGA
>JALMLS010000128.1:0-30849 GCA_038496445.1 Trichosphaerium sp. ATCC 40318 | reverse complement strand
CATGTACACCACCTAACATCTTGACACCTTCATCTGTTACATGTGTAGATGCCAAATGAATTGTGTGTACACCTGCCAAAGCCTTCATACCCTCATTGTGTATTGCAAGACAATTATTCAAGTATATAGTGTGTACACCTGCCAATGCCTTCAAACCTTCATCAGTTACTTCTGTATAAGATAAATTTATCTCATGTACACCTGCTAACATCTTGACGCCTTCATCTGTTACATGTGTAGATGCTAAATGAATTGTGTATACACCTGCCAAAGCCTTCATACCCTCATTGCGTATTGCAACACAATTATTCAAGGATATAGTGTGTACACCAGCCAATGATGTCAAACATTCATCTGTTATAAAGGTAGACGATAATTTAATCTCATGTACACCTGCTAATACCTTAATACCATTTCCCAATGGATTGCAATCAACCAAATGGATAGTATGCACACCTTTCAAAGCCGTCAAACAATTATTTGTTACATTTGTGTAGGACAAATAAATTTTGTGCACACCAGCCAAAGCCTTAACTCCCTCATCTGTTATTGACTTACAAAACCTCAAGTTGATAGTATGTACACCAGCCAAAGCCTTCAAACCCCTATCTGTTACATCTGTGCTTGATAAATCAATGGTATGTACACCTGCCAATGCTTTCAAACCTTCAGCTGTTACTTCTGTATAAGATAATCTAATCTCATGTACACCTGCCAAAGCCTTCAAACCTTCATCTGTTACTGAGGTACCCTCTAAACCAATATTATACACGCCTGATAATGCCTTGATGCCCTTATCTGTTATTGATCTACAAAAACTAACATCAATAGTGTGTACACCTGAAAGTAAATGCAAGTGGCGGTTCTTTGTTTTCCAGCGCATGTGGATGCTTGTGTTCTGCAGTAACGGACTACCGGATAGCATCGTCACTTCACTATCGCTTGAAACATAGATAAGATTATATCCAACATGCTTGTGAATAATATCTCGTAAAAGGTGGCATGTTTGGGCTGAACGGAGAGTATACCTGAAAAAAACCGAATTTCAGATTGAAATAAGTCACGTGTACGTAAAACGTAAATAAAATAATTTTTTGAAATACTGAGTAACCTTACCGTCCTTGTTTAAGAATATGCACTATTAATTCAACTGGGAGAGTAATAAGGCCGGATATGACCTGAGGCACGTTTTCTATGTCTTTTGCTTCCATTTCGTTTTGTAATACGATAAATTGCTTGTAAGTTTGTCACTGTTCTTTAATACGTATACTGAAGACTAATACTTCACGCGCTAGCTGCAGGTATTCTTTTTGGTTTTGGATTGTCGTCAGTATTAGTCAAGCTAATTCCGTCGATTTGCTAGCAGGT
Source organism: Trichosphaerium sp. ATCC 40318 (assembly GCA_038496445.1). Classification (NCBI taxonomy): domain Eukaryota; phylum Discosea; class Flabellinia; family Trichosidae; genus Trichosphaerium; species Trichosphaerium sp. ATCC 40318. The sequence continues at coordinate 29,481 of JALMLS010000128.1, read as the reverse complement.
TCTAGGCGTATAAATGGCGTGCACATGTATTTAGACATGCTTTGCTATAAATTTATTTGACTGGCGTAAAGGTAGTATCGCCAAATACAATAGTTCCGTCTGGACATAGTTTTTTAGGCGTTGACAGCATGATAGCATCATGTATTCTTGCTTCTTTTCGTACTTCTTCGTCTAGAGAGCCCCTTTCCGTTTGTGAAACTGCCAGCTCGATAGTACCATCCTCTTCTATAACATAAGAGCCAGTATGGCTATTTAAGGTTGTAGACGCTCGAATTGAGCCATCTTTTCTGAAAACCATCTTGAATGGTCCTTTATACTCTCCTTCTATTGTTCTTGACATGTTGTAATGCGTTTGTTGGTCTGATTAGTGATTTAAGTAAGTACAACGTCAGTTAAGTTCGAAAACCGTTGTTCTTTGAAAATGAACTAATATGGTTGTGCAACACACCTATGTAACCACAATGACTGTTGTGTTACACCTCTTATTAGAAAACCGAAAAACAATATGCTGACAGCAGTTCGAATGGAGAACTTGGTTGGCTTATTCTTTTGTTGGAGTTTTGCTCATATTTTTATTTTTTTGAATGTTTTTATGAAAGTCGACTCCACAAGGTTGCCAATGATTCTTTTCTTTCTGTTATATCATCCAATGTTACTGATGGATCATCTTCATTCTCAGCAAGCCACAGATTAAGTGATTTAAGCATACTTTTTAACTCTGTAGCCAAATCTTCGTCGACATCTTCTCCTAATTTTCTTGCTTCTCTTTTTGTTTTTGTGACTAGTTGTGCCAACTCATTAAAAGATTCTGTACGTTCAGCCTTCTCTTTTTCTTCTTCTTCAATACCAATAGCATCTGAGGTCATTCTTTCTATTTCTGGCTCACTTAGAAGTCCTTTATTTTGATCAATTGTCAACGAAGAAGAAACGCCACCTACAAAAAAATTATAAGAAGTCCAGACATATTGTGAGAGTAAAGAAATAAATATTGAAATAAAAGCATGATAAGACGTTCAGAGTATTATAAGGGGGTTTATACGTAGTTGTTAAGAATTAAAAATATAGCGCTAAGCAGAAAAATATTTGATTTGAAAAAAAATTCAGAAAAAAAAAAGACGGCTTCAAACGATCATTCTGACTCCATTACGAATACAAAAACCGTTTGCTCAGGTATCAAATAAACATTTCTGTGGCTGGGTTACGTACCATCTTTACAAGAAGCTTTTATAGAAAGGATAGAATTGACATCGATTGAAAATGTGACATCAACTTGTACTTTGCCTCTTTTTCTTGATGGTATACCTTTCATTTGAAATCGACCTAATAATCTATTCTTTGCTGTCATTTTATCCTCACCCTCAAACACTTCAATTAAAATATCTGTTTGGTAATCTAAAAACCGTAGCCTGTCAGAAAAAAGAATACAATAAAAGAAGAAAAAAACAAGAAAAAAGTTGTTATTTCGGTCTAGCTGCTGAGCAGATTTCTTTTGAAAAAAGAAAGTGACCACAATGATGTAATATTCATAGCGTTGGTAAATCAACTAACTTTGTAGGACGTAAAAAGATAACGGAAATGTTACAAACAAGTTCTGGTGGAACGTTTTTAAAAATCCATAAAAAACACTGACAAGGTACCTTTGTTATTGTAATATGTTTTTGTATGTGAATATGGAACAGGAGTGTTACGATGTATTAATACACTCATAGCACCATTAGATACTTCAATACCTAACGAAAGAGGTGTCACATCCTAAAAACAGTAAATAATTTTTATAACAAACGTCACAATGTTCTCTTACCATTAACGTTAGATCAGCTAATTTTGTGTCCTGTTTCTGTTCACTTGTTAGTGATAGATTAGTTGCTTGTATAGCTGCACCCCAAGCGACAGCTTCATCTTGAGATAAAATGTAAGCACAATGAAGTCAACAGCAGAATAAAAGAAAAGAAGTAAAAAAAAAACAACCAGCTCACCAGGGTTTATGCCTTTCTGTAAAGATTTCCCGTTGAAGTAGTCACTTAACCTTTCTTGAACCTCAGGTATACGCGTAGTACCTCCAATCAATACAAGTTCATCTGAGCAACACGTTAGTTTGTATCAGAATCATCATTAAGAAATGTTTACCAATATCTTCTTTTTTCATTTTGGCATCTTGTAGCGCTTGTGATACTGGAGACAACATACGATCAAGTAGATCCTCTGTGAGCGTCTAAAAAAAATACTATGTCAACTAAAATAATAATAGACCAAGAAACCAAAGCACTATGAAAAATTCTCGCCGCTCTTACAAAAAACCATCGCAACAGAAAGTTTCCCTTTCTGCACGGATATGACTGAAAAAGGTTTATATTAAACAGTCTACGTACTTCGAACATTGCACGTGAAAGACTTGTAGAAAAATCAATACCATCGTAAAGAGAGTCAATATCAATGTTTGCTTTAAATGACACTAATAAACAAAAGACATTAGCAAACCGTTGAAAAATCTTCGTTGTTATGATATTTCCTACCAGATAGAGTATGTTTAGCACGTTGTGCTGCATCCTTTAGTTTCTTTAAGGCTTTTGGTTGTTTTGTTATATCCTCTCCATGCTTTTTTTTGAACGATTGAGCCAAGTACTTAACAATACTATTATCAAAATCCTAAAACGAAAGTCTTTGATTAATATTTTTTCTTCTTATCACTTTACCTCACCGCCAAGATGAGTATCACCACTAGTTGATATAACCTATGTATTATTATTAATATTTGAAGAGTGAAGTGTACAATAAAGTCAAGTCAACTAATTTATACCTCGAATAAAGACGCTTCTACAGTTAAAATTGTTACATCTAAAGTGCCACCTCCAAAATCAAAAATCTATATCCAAGCGAACAGAGTATTAGTCAGTTATATAAACCAATTTTTTGTAACACATATCAGGCATACTGCGTATAAAAATAAAGGTATTTCCGAAATTTAAAAAAAAAGTACAACGCACCAAAAGGTTCTTTGGTTCTTCACTAGTCTTTTCAAGACCATATGCCAAAGCAGCAGCAGTAGGTTCATTAATTATTCTAACAACATCCAATCCAGCTATAGTACCAGCGTCTTTAGTAGCCTAAGAGAGGAAGAGTGAGAAAAACATGGAAAAAATTGCAACCAAAACAAAACCAAACAAATTTCACGTGTTAACGTCGTTGAGGAAGCAAAAAATCATGAATGAATTTTATAAAGGTGATATTTAATACCTGACGTTGTGCATCATTGAAGTAAGCTGGAACTGTAATAACTGCTTTTTTAACTGGCTTTCCTAAATAATTTTGTGCAATGTCTTTCATCTTCATTAAAATAGCACTACTAACTTCCTCTGGTGTAATTTTAACTGTTTCTGATTTATATTGAACCTTTATTTATAAACCAGTTAATACAAAAAACGAAACCTAAAGCCCAAAAAAAGTAGACAAGAAAACTTTGCGTGTTTTTTTTTTTTGACGTGTCAAATGTTTTTTGTAGTCTCAAACAAAATAACTCCTACATACCTCCACGCCACACATGCCATTGATATCCGCAATACTAGATATTAATAAGTCATCAAAAGAAACAAAGACGATCAAAAGTCTGTAATTTTAAATAACGCACGTGAATGGCCATAATCTGGCGTCGTGAGCAAGTACTTCATCAGAAAACCTTTGAGAATAAGTTTTTTGTTTCAGAGGAAAAAAAAGAAGCGAAAGAATTTTCTGAACGCGTATAATGATGTCTTACTTGCGTCCAATCATCCTCTTAGCGTCAAATATTGTATTTTTTGGGTTTCGTCCCTAAATTGCTTTATAAAAACGTTGAACTGTCACTTTAGCCTTATAATTAAACGTGTTAGATATTTAAGGACTTACGGCTTGATTTCTAGCTGCTTCACCAACTAGGCGTTCAACATCCGTGTAAGCCACCCAACTAGGTGTAGTACGGTTTCCCATCTCATTTGTGAGTATTGTAACGTTGTCATTCTCGTATACAGCCACACAACTGTATGTAGTGCCTAAATCTATGCCAACGCAAATTGATGCATCGTTGCCACCTGGTTCCGCCATTGGGTTCACCAATATGTTCGTTTTAACAACCTCAAGAGTACCCAAATGTAATAGCGAGAAATTTGATAAAATTCGAGATATGTGCTGACTTAGAGTCTAGACAGCTTACTTTCGACCTTACTGTGACACCATTTTTATTCAACAACACATAGTATTGTGAAACGGGCTAGGTTCCAAATGAGCTTGAGCTAACGTTACAACTCGAACAAGCCAAGAATCTGTTTACAATAATGGTATTTTTATCTTTGTCGCGAACTTCTTTGAAACTCTCCATTAAAATAGTCGGCACAACAACATGTCCAAAGAGAACAACGCTGTTATTCTATTTACATGCTTATTTGGTAGTCCGTTTTATATCCTAGCAACCATACAATTAGTACTTGGCATTGAACACTTCTCTGTAGATGACTGTAAAACTCTGGGTACGTCGTTCATATTTTTACAATATTGGTGTAATCACGTGGTTGTCAAACTGTCTTATACTATATTTAGGGCTCTCTTTATCTATATGGATGATAGCTGAGAGTATTTTAATATTCATCGTTGGTAGTGTTGGAGCACCCGCACTTGTTCTGTTTATAACCAAACCAGAAAAACATCGTCGCAAAGCATCCGTTACCTTAGGTACAAATAATGTTACTTTATACGAAAACCGTATTATTTTTTCACCCAATGAGATGTTCGCTCCGTTAGAAACTTAAAATCAAACCTTAAATCAATTAGTTTGTACTCCAAAGCTCGACTGTAACCTTATTTGAAAACGTCTCCATTTGCATGCTCATGGTTAAAAATCCATACAACTCGGAGCATTGCATCAAGCACTAAAACAAATTCGCCTTAAACGGCCACGTGATTTTGTTAATTCTGATATTTTCTCCTCTATGCACACTTGTACTTATGAATTGTTTGTTCTTAGTTTCTTGTTGTGTGGTGCTGTTAATGGCTTTGCTTCTTGCAAGTGTTATCATAGGATTAAGTAGTGATTGTAAAACACAAAACTCATCTCTTTGGCAAAGTTTCATTGGGATGCTGGTTTTAAATTGGATAGCTCTTGTTATCTTTATAGCTGTAACTACTGGTTTATGGTTAATTACAGGTATACAAGTCTCATAGCTCCAATAAATACTCTTCAATGTTATGTGCTTCCTTGTATAACAACCAACCACTGCACTGCAACTGCTTGATTCTCCTTTAAAACCAGATATGTACACACAACAGTTTAAATAAGTGGTGAAAGACTCTCAATATCAGCAAAACTCATGATGCTGGACAATGTGCTCTGAATGGAAAAGATGAAAGTCATAGCATGTGGTTCTTTAGACTTAAAACAGCAGTATGTTGTGTCACTGCTAATCATAGGTTTTCGGGATGGTTTGTAGGTAGCCCTATTAGTCTGAAAATCCAGAGTATACTAATTTATTGTACAGTAGTTCTAAAACACAATTATGGCATCTGTTACAACACGTTGTAAGTACATCCTTTGTATCAACAATTTCCTTTCTGTTTTGACTTGTGTTGAAGTTGCTTTTTGCTGACGCAATCACTTACTTTCCTTGGTCATAGTATTTATACGTTATGGTACGTAGAAGAGTAAAACATATTAAAAACACACTAATTTCAACATCTACAACCACAAAAGCATGCTGCCAACTTTCGCAACAAAATCGAGTACACTGCAGTTCTTATTCGCGCAATCCCGCTTTTTACTCCTTTGCCTTGAAACCACTGTGTGTTATAAGCGAAATGGAGCGATTGAACAAGAAGAGTTACTGAAGGTTGCTGGTTTTTGGTGCGAAGCTAAGTAGCATGTTAAATATTGTACTTTTTTGAAGAAACACATGTTTACTCTCAACTGTATTGTTGTAACTGACTACTCCATATTTTAATAAACCGTTGTAGCTGACAAAAGTAAATCAACAAGGGAATGTGAACGAAAAAGTAACAAAAGACAGCACGTGTTCTTTTACTATACTTGATATTCCACGTGAACTCCAACTATATATTTGCACTTTCAATGTTGAGGCATTTACTAAATTCCATACACTTTCGAAAAGAGCAGCAATCAATACACACTTTGATGAGAGATTAGAAAGGAAAGGAAAATGGATAAAATGGTACAAAAGTGGGACAGTAATGGCTCACAAATATAAGAGTGGATTATGTAAGAGCTGGTATGAGAACGGTATCTTGAAGTCACAATTTGCAACAATTGATAATAAACAACATGGTGAAGAGAAAGAATGGTATCAAAGTGGTCAACTGAAGGGACAATACATGTGGGTTGATGATAGACAACATGGTGAAACCAAAGAATGGTATGAAACTGGACAACTTGAACACCAATCTATGTGGGTTAGGGATGAGCTACATGGTGAAGGCAAAGAGTGGTATGAAAGTGGACAATTGAAGGGACAATACAGGTGCGTTGATGGTAAACAACATGGAGAACAAAAAAAGTGGTATGAAACTGGACAACTGAAGGGACAATCTATATGGGTTGAGGGTAAACTACATGGTGAACAAAAAGAGTGGTATGAAACAGGACAACTGAAGGAACAATATATTTGGATTGAGGGTAAACTACATGGTGAACAAAAAGAGTGGCATGAAAGTGGCCAACTAAAAAGACTATACGTGTTGAGGTAACCAAAAGTTCTTAACTTCGTTAATAAACATATTTTTGATAATGACATTATACGTAGTGATTACACAACATCATCTACCAAATGCCAACATTAATGCATTCATTGGTCGAATTAAAAAGAACGTACAGTGCTAAGTGACTCAAGTGAGTTTAGCCTTGAGTGAGTTACAGTAAGCAAATAAACATGTTTTAAGTTTACTTGCTTTACACAAACCTCTAATTTTCTTGGTAGAGCTAGTTTTTTGGTTGTTTTAATAGCTTTCTTTAGGTGGCTTGGGATTTGCTGTTGGCAGTTCTGCCGTTCCGTGTTTTGCGCAAGCCCATCAAAGATTTTAACATTCACATCCAGCAAAGTGGCGGTCGGGTAACGGGACGTGAACTTTCATATAGTGTCATAAATCTATTTTCGGATATACAGTGCACGCTATTTTACAGTACTACTTTCTTGGGCCTTTTTTTGGGTTTGATAAAGAAACCTTCCCAATTTGGCACATGTAGGGATGGGAAATAATCAATAGAAAAACTGCTGCACGACAAGAATAGCGTAGGGTTTGTTAACTTGGTTGTTAAGTGCATGACATATCCTCACTAATTCTGTCGTGTAAGCACAAAAAAGTACTACAAATTCAAAGAATGATACACTTTACTATATGGCAAGTGCTATTTTAATGTTCCATTCTTACGCTGTCTCGTGACTAATATCTTGATTATGTGTACATTCCATCTTAACATAGCAAGGACAGTCCATCTACTGGGCAAACGTTACAACTGAGTTGGCTTTAAGTACACATTGACTTTATGGATAGTCAAACAAACTCCGTTTTTTTTTTATTTGGTAGTATGTCTTTCAAGCTATTACAGGAGCATTAGTAGTTATTACTCGAGTTCTTTTTACTCTTAGGTACAAAGTAATTGATATCACTATTACTATAGAAAGTATTATAACGATACATACAGCAATTAAAGAGTAAGTAATTAAGCTTCTTTGACTTAATCCATCTTGCTCATTTGTATTACATGAAGATATTAATACAACAAGAGATTTAAGTTGTTTTAACGTATCTGTAGTACATTGTTGATTATCTGGTGTTGTCACTGTTATTTGAATAGTATCAAAGATTAAACATTGTACAGAAAGATTGAACAATGTGAAATTACCTTGTTCAAGGATAGCTTCGAAAGTTGTTTTGTTTTTGAAAGATATATTAATCTGAGATATGTTTGGACAAGATGTGATGGGGATAGGTATTATTTCATTAATAAATATGACTTCTAAGTCATCAAACGTCTGATTGGAAGGAATTTCTAATGGAATACCTTCATCTATGATAATTGTGTAAACTATTCTTGCTGATGGGTTTCTTAGTGTTTGTGATGTTGGCGTAGCTACTGGTGTTGCTGTAGGTACTACGACAGTTGGGAGTGTTGGTGTTGGTGTTGGAGAAGATACTGTTGGTACTGTAGGTACTACAGCAGTTGGTGATGTTGGTGTAGTTACTGGTGTTGCTGTAGGTACTACAACAGTTGGGGATGTTGGTGTTGGCGTTGTTGGAGTAGGTACTGGTGGCGCTGTAGGTTCGATTGTAGTTGGTGGTTCTGTTGGAGCTGGAGGTGAACAATAGAATACACCAACTGACTCGTTATAAAAGATAATATTTGTTGTATTATCGTCAAAAAAGGCGAGAACCTTCCAATGTGGTTAGGTCAGAAATCTAAAAAAAAAAGTGGAAAAAAATAAAACAACTTATGCGTACCGTTACCACACACTCTACTCTATCAAATGTAGCACTTAGTTTAGTTATTGTACTAGCACTTAATGTATTAGTTGTGTATGTTGTAAGGAACACTTCTGTGATATGCTATCATTGTAAAGTTAAAAAGAAATCTTCATCAATACATACATTGTACGCTTGGATTGTAACTCTTGATCCTGTCTCTGCATACACAATTAATAAATCTATATTAATAGCGCTATCTAATACTAGAATAGCGGTCACTTGAGGTAATATACTAGGTATATCAACTGTGTTTATAGAGGATGGTAGAAAGGGAGTATCATTGTCTGAGCAGTTTACTTTTGTTGATATAATATTTAAGCTGGTATCATTGACTTCAATAGCGAATAGGGTATCATCAAGTGATGTAAAGGATATGCTATTAAAATCTATAATAGATGGTACACCTTGTGCTTGGTGTAACACCCCAACCTGCTATAGTACTATAAGAAAGGTGCACATAAAAATAAGAAAAAAACAGGAAAATTTTCTTAACTTACTTCAATGGATCCAAGCAAAGCGTCTACTCTCTGGTATACTATTACATGAAAAAATGATTGATCAGCTACATTAGGCTTTACAAAACAGCCTTGAGCGTTCATATGAATGATGTCTTGCTGAACATCAAGAAAATCAAGAAAATCTTGACACAAGTTAACAAAACTTTGCATCAACAATCAATCGTACTTATAGACAGTGTGCGGGTAGTAGGTGAAGTATCATTAGAAATTAAAAAATAGTATGGATCATCTGAAAGGGAGAATACCGCATAAACAAGAAATCTTTCGGCTCCAGTTTCTGTTAAATCTTAGTACCAACAAGATATAAAAAGTTTGTCACTGCTGTGGAATAAATATCTCTGAAATGCTCACCGCATATTCAGTAGAATGAATCCTACAGCCAAAAAATAGGTATTTGTTTTCTATCAAATCTGAGTGCAATTACTTACATCAGAGGCTGTGTTCTACTAAAAAATGTGCTGACTTTCAGGTGGACTTGAAAAAAGAAAACCAAAAAAAAAAACGAAAGAAGGTTTCTCACTCACCTAAAAATGCTGACTTATCAAAAGAAACAAAGTACTCAAAACCAGTATTAGTAGTACTATCCATCAACTCATTTTCCGTTCCTGGGTTCAAGACACCTCCCTATTATCGAAAAAAATGAGAAAAAACAAAGAAGTTTACAAGTACTGAGGAAACAAAAAGGTGCCGCACCAAATAGCTTATTATTCTATATGACAGCATTCCCGCTGCGTTTAGGTAAACGAATGCTGCTGTCTGGTCACCATACTCGATGACAGGTCCAGTATGATCGTCAAAATTTATCCCTATACTTATGTTCTCGCCATTAAAGAAACCTAGAACATCTGTAAGGGAAAAATCCCAAAATGCCAAACGAAAACAACTCTACAACTATCAATGTACTGTTGTCACGGCTTGAGACGCCAGTACAGTAATAAAGCATGAGCCGTGACACTTCTTTGTTGGGTTTAAACGGTTTTACAATTTTTTCTGAGTTACAAGTCTTTTAGGCGCTTTTACGTACTTGTAGGTGTAGCTACATCTAATGATAATTGGTTTGCGCCTTTTTGAAGTCAACCAAGTAAATGAAGTGACATTTACCTTGAACAGCGTAGAAATATGATGGACCAGCGTTTGAGACGCCAAATGCTACATCAGCAGCAAGAAAAGTGCTAAACTCTGGTTTAATTTCGCTAACATCCATAAACGCATTGAATTTCGGCTCTGCAAACATTGCCATACAAACTAAAGCATTAGAGCAAAGAATATAAAAAACAAAGCGACAGTACAAAATACGTGGCACAGGACCACAGTTGCTGTAATTACTCTATAAATGGTCATCAGAGCAAAATCGGACAAAGAATGACGATTTTAGGCGGTCGCTGCCTAAAAAAACACTAAAAAATGCGAAATTTCTACAATGACTGTATAAAGAAATCAGATCCCGATTTGTCACGCCAGAACGTCCATACACACCTGCGATAATGTGTAAGAATTGCTGTGATGATATTGGTTGCACACTCACAGGATCTTGGGGTGCATATGTACGTTCTTACGGTCTTAGTTTAACAACTGCTAATTCTAACAAGGATGTTCGGTCATAGTGTTAAGAACTAATGTAAAAGCGATATGTAAATTATCTACCTGCACCCTAACTGATGAACAATGCGAAGGGTCAAACAATAAAAAAAAATTTCACTCCTACGAGCAATACGTACACGTGACTTACTGCATATGAAATTTGTTTCTGATTTCTCAAAATGCAATAAATATAAAACTCAGACTCATGACGCAATGTGTTGTTTCCATTTTAACGAGACAATATGCACTTAGGTGTAAGGTGGATAGGTCTTTTAGTTTCATTAATTTAGTAATCGTCACTGTCATCTCCAAACACTTCCATGTCTTGTTTATGATTCTTCAGCGTTTCAGTTGCACTCTCATAAAAGCTGCCAACTGATTCCATTTGATAAAGATGTGTTGTATGACGCTCTTGATGCCTTGTTTGCCCATGTAGCTTTCTATAAGTTGCTTCTCCAAAACAAGCATATAGATTGTTTTTTAGCGCTACAGCTGTATATTTTCCCTTTATTTTATCGCTTCCTTGAATCGCTATCGTGACATACTTAGGGACTATTTTTGTAAGCGGTTCACACCTCTTATATCAAAGCTTTAGCGTGTGTTAATGTATCTCTAGAACGAATGGCTCTATTGTTATGTTCTAAGTGTGAAATAAATTATTTACTTTTTTACATGTTTTTTGGTGTATTTTTTTAATACATAGCTAAAAAAGCTTCAATAGAGCTTCATTGAGAATAAGCAGATGATTCGAGCGTGTAATCATCATAAACCGCTCTTGCAAATAAATTGATGCGTTATGGGCTAAAATAAAGCTTATGGTACCACAATATGAACGTGTATGTACAATGTACCTTTAAACGGCGTTTATCGCTCGGAAAACGCTTAAAACGTTGGTTTGCTGTGTTAATATTCTAGTCAAATCGAGTTCCCCAATACCGATGTAGGGCAAGCGTGTACAAGCGTTTAAATGGTGTACATACATTTAATAGCTATTTGACATATGTTAAGAAGGGTTTCAAGTCTGTACAGCCTTGCGTAATCTGTAAATTCCAATATTCTGTCCCTACATTACCATAAGCAATTTTACGTTTTATGAAATATCATGAGTAATTGAAGGTCACTTACTCTTTGAAAGTACAGTCCATGCACTGTATATGATACAGCATAACTTTCAGCAATAGTTAAACAATTGTAGCAGCATAGTTTCAAGAAAACTGGACAGTGACAGAAGACAGATTGAACTGGGACGTGATTGGCGATAAAATGCACACGCAATGTCAGCCTCACTAGAGCCGCCAAAAGAAAGAAAAGGCTCAACGAGCTAGAAAAGGTGCTCAGGCGGAGCGTAGCGGGGGGTGGTGGGTAGAGATCGCGATAGCTTGTTTATTGAAGGACGTTGGAAACGCGACGAGCGAGAGGTGAGAGAGAGAAGGGTGAGAAGTCAAGATGCTTCTGTTGGCCTTTCTTTTCACCGCTGCAAAAGTCTTCGACTTTGTCTCTGCCGAGAAACTGTTTTTGGTAAGTACTGAAGTATCTCCATGTAAAAAGTAAGTTCTGTCTCTAAAACTTCTGTAGTGGTAAAACATAACTACAGCAAGCTTTATGGACCTCTGATTCAATAAAGTACCAAGCAAGAGTGAGTATTTTGACATTTTCATTTAACTATTATGTTCATCAACTTCTGTGAAAAAGTAACCTCCGTGTTTTGATACCTAAGTAATCAAATACTTTATAACTGCATATAGATAGACAATGGTTTATTAAGCACCTGCCGCCAAAAGGAAAGATTTGAAAAAGGTATCTGTGGGTTAGAATGATTGTTCAAAATAATGACCAATTTACAGCAATCAGGTATAGAAACAGGTGATGATAGCTTTATGTGGAACACTGAAAGTGATAACAAATGCAAGAAACGACAGAATGTAATCCTTAATCACTATGGTGTTCAAGAATTACCTGCAAAACATGGTGGTGTTAGAGGAGAAGAAAATGATCCCAGGCAGAAAAAACTCGGTTTTAGATTCAATGAAATAGTTGATTGAAGTATGCTATTAATTACCAGCAAGTTCTGGTTCAACCAAATTGTAGATACAAATGTGCTCTGAAGCATACCCAAAATTTGGCCAAAAATAACGTTTTTGAGGTGTGCTAGACTTTTTTTGAAAGTGTGAACTGCTTACAAAAATCGTCCCTAGAAATCCAAAAGTAAGAAAATAATAGTGTAACTAGCGCTAGCTGTATAGTTTGGCTAATTTTTCGTAATCAACATGAATCAATCAAATACCAAAAATAGCAATTGAAAAAATCACGAACAAAAATAATACACTTCCTGTAAAAAAAAGAATTTCGACAGTTCGTCATTAACTACATTGTCAAAAAGTTTGTTTTCTTGTCAGAGAAGCACTCCACATGATTAAAGGTCAAAAGAAGGAAAGAAATCCGTATGTTAGAGTACCTTATCAAAGTTATTGTACAACTTTGATATCTTAGTCTTGTCGCTATTAATTAACTACACATCCCCTTCTGGTGTTACAATCCCACCTAAAGCTGCTTCTGCATGCATGCACTTCTTTGCTTTTTTGAAAACTTGTGTTGGTGATTCCAAGCGTAAAGTGTAAATAGATAATACAACCGCCACAGAATCATTTACCAATGTACCAACAGCTACACAAGTAGCACCTCTGGATCTTCAAAATTTATAACATTCATAACATCATAGGGTAAGCGGGAAAAACTCTCATAATAAAGAGTAATTACACCCGATTTAGATGATAGCATGCTAAAAAAATGAAGTCAGAGTACAAAAAAACAAAAAAAACCACAAAATAACTTCTACCTGTAACGGATAAGTTTGATGCTGAACAATAGATTTATGTATCTTTCCAGTATCCAAGTAAATATCATAAAGGGTATTAGTTCGTCCCTGATAATGAATACCAACTGTAATAAGTAAGCACATAAAACACAAATAGACAAGTCATACTTAAATGCAAGTCATCATCCAATAAATCTTTGCGTTCAAACATAGTGACGTATAACAAATCAAGAGGAATTGTCTTAACAATACTTGATTTATCGGTATCTATCACGTGTATTTTACAAGTATTGGCAGTATCTTCGTGGTCATGAACAAGTGCATAGATCTATTTTATCATTGATGTCAGTACTTGTAAAAAAGAAAGAATTTGTTGAGGCATTAATGCGTTGTTGGGATTCTATTAGACAAGTACTTACGAATTGTTTGTGTCCAATCATTTTTTTGACGCTGCCTTGGAGGGGCCATAGTTTTTTCCGAATTTTCCGAAAACAAAAAATAGAATTCGTAGAAAGATGCCAGGGCTGAAACTCAACAAGGCATTTTTGGACAATGCCTAGGCATTTTCATCAAATAATGCCTTATTTTTTACAAAAATGCCTAGTTTTTGCCTCATTCAAAAAGGCAAATACAGGGCAATGCCTTATTTTTTGCTCCAAAAATGCCTTATATTTGATGAAAAATGCTTGCATCTGGTACACAAGATTGCAATGGTTTTGCCTGCATATTTTTAGGAATTATGCCCTTCAAATTAGGGCATAACTCATGCATCAATGCCTTATTTTGAAGGCAAAAAGTAAGCATTATCATAGTCTACAGTGCCTAATAAACCAGGGCATTTTCAGGTAATAACACAACTATTTATTTTATAATACAGTACACATACAATACACAAAACTCCTAAGTCCACATTTGAAAAAACTTTAAAGAAAATATGAGATGGTGTAGAAAAAAAAAAAAAAAACTTACCTTGTAGTGTTAGAATTCCGCGGTCCTGGAAATATCGCGGAGTTCACTCCTACTACTGTTGTAGGTGAAATAGAGTGCTGCGGTTCGTTTGGCGGTGGTTTCGTCTAATTTCATGAATTACTAAGAGCGTTAGGTGCCTATCTATATAAAACGTCAGTAGGTGATGTGAAAAAAAAAGTGTAAAAGTTGTTTGACTGTTACTTACCTTAAACCACTTCCTTAATGTGATCAGTTCTATGATATAGTATAGGCAATGCCTTATATATGAATTAAAATACAAGGCATATATTGCTTAAAAAAATAAGGCATAATAAAGGCATAAAGTACTTGCAATACAGGGCATTACGTGATTTTATGCAATGCCAAAAGATGCCCAAAAATGCCTGGTATTAATGCCTTTTTGATGAAAGCATTGCCTTTTTGTAAAAATGCCTTATTTTATTGGGCATTGCCAAATGCAAATGCCTTGATTTTGCCATCTAATGCCAAATGTTAGGAATATGCATCATTTTTTAAGGCAATGCCTAGCTGAGTTTCAGCCCTGTGCATAGCTAGGGCAGTCCACTAAACTAGAAAGCGCCTGCTTCACTTACGGTCGGGTCCTCGCTGTGCTCGGAACTAAAACCCGACCTTTGCTCACATATAGTGATCCATTGGTGGGTATAGGCATTCGGTTTTTGTATCGAATTCTATTTTTTCGAATTTTTTCTTTCGAAAAATTCGGAAAAAACGTGGGTCCAGCCTTGGAAGGTTATTTTATGTTTCCACTCGTATTTGTTCGTCAAGTCCTGTAAAAATAGGTCATTAAGTTTTGTTGACATTGTTTAAGTGAATTGCTGACAATTGTGTATTTTGAAGCTGTAAGTTGATAATAATTATGTCGTACTTGCCACAAGCGCATTGATGATACCGCCCATTCAAATTTACGTGAAACAAGCCGCAATAGTAATAAACCAGCTAAAGTGGACGAAGAACCAACTGCTTCGCTCAAAAAACTATCGTAGATCTCAATGGGAAGGTCTATAGCTATATTATAATACAAACAACTATCGTAATTGATTTGACAAACTGTAAATTGTTAATTCATCCATTACAATGGGGCACAATTCATAGTTCGTTTGACTTCACTTGATCATGTTTCTTTTTTTTTGACAAAAAATTTGCACGTCCGGTTTCACGAGAACCAGTCTATGCTTTATACACCACTACTACGCATATAGAGTACTGCTATAGCAATCAGAGCAGGAGTAGTGGAGTTTGAAGCAAGAGGGGAAATAAAAACTTTCGCTGCGAGTTTTCGCCAAAATCTCCAAACTAACGGTTAGATTTTTTATGATGGCAAATGAACAACGGTGTACCTGTATAGTGTTTGGGTGTGTGTATCCACGTGTTAGGTACCACAATGAGCTTTGTGCTATCCATTACAAGCACTTTCCACGCCAAACTCTAAAACGAAAGGATAACAAACAATGGAGACTCCAAGAAAAGAAGCCACAACCCTTTATTACGCTCAAAGATAAACCACGTAAGATAAGATCCATAAAAAAACAGCACGGCATCCCTCGCAACTACAAGCTGAATGGATACAGTGCAAAATTGGTTAAAAACAGCACAAGATTAGTTTCAGATTTACCTCCTTGCTCTCCTTTACGTCAAGAAATGTACAACAAGTTATTTAAAGACATCCCAGCAAAGGATGCCGCAAAGGCAAGGTTCTCAATGATTGTTTCTCAACTAATGCTTTTAGATGGCCCAATGTTCTACCAAAAGTATACAAAGGAGCCGGCGAAACACCTTAGAACTACTAAATATAAAATACAAGGTACGTACCTTACTGCTCTTACATTTGACTTACAACAAAGGCCAATGTCACACGAAAGAGAATACCTGATACAGACAAAGAAATCATTCAGCAATTTTGTCATGAAGAGTGTCCAACCATTTCTGGACGCAACAACTACCAACAATACATGCCTAACAAAGTGTTGTACAGGGCTGAAACTAAACAAGGCTTTGCCTTAAATATGAAGGCATTTTTTTAAAATCAGGCATTGATGGCAAAAATCAGGCATGCAAAAATGGCAATGCCTGATTTTGCAAAGGCAATGGCAGAAAAGGCAAAAATCAGGCATTGAAATAAGGCTTTGTTGGGCAATGCCTTAATTGTTGCAATGCCTTGTTTTTTTTAGGCAATGCCTGCCCTAGTTTTTTTATGCATTGCCAGCCTTAAATTTATAGGCACCAATTAGGCATTGGTTGTGTACACATTGTACATTAAGGATACATTGGTTTAAGGTAAGTCTCCACCACACCAACACTTCCTAAACATTTTTTTTTCATTTACTACTGACGTTTTATATAGACGCCGTCACCACGCGCTTAGTATTTTATGGATTCTAACGAAACCACCGCCATTCGAACCGCAGCACCCAAATCCACCTACAACAGGAGTATAGGTACTTTAAACCATTTTTCCAGTCCGCGAAAATTATACCAATAATTTGTTAATTTTTTTTTTTAACTAAAGGTTTTTTTTCACATGGAGGACATTGAAGTTTTTTGTGTTTTGTGTACTGTACTTTAATAAATGAATCACTATTGTATGCCTATATAAAGCCTTGTTTTATGAGTATATGGTGCCTGGGTTATGCCCAAAAATTGAGGGCAAAAATGCCTTATTGTTGCACAAAAAATGAGGCATTATTGGACCAACAATGCAGGCTATTTTAAGGCTAATTAGTGAACCAGTTGCTTGCTATTTGGCCCAAATATGAGGCTCCAAAGCCCAAAATTACAAGGCAATTTGGTGAAAAATAAGGCTGTATTTGGTGGCAAAAAAATGGCTTTTGCAAAAAAAGCCTTATTTAGTTTCAGCCCTGTATAGTTTATATAAAGTATATTGTTTAGAAAATAGTTTAACACGTCGCTGTTCTCAAGTATTCCACAGGTTTAAGCTTGAAGCTGGTATGTTGATTATTTTTGCGTTTATAATCACTTATTGATGCAAGGGATTAAACGGTGTCATTTTGACAATTTCTCGTGCAAAAAGTGTATCAAGCGAATAGAATACAAACGTGAGATATTTTCATTGACTAAGGATCAACAACTGGCCATCCCGCTTATACCAAAACAACAAGCAGTAACCACAATGGCAATACTTAAGGAAGAGGTTAAAAAATATGACGAACACATCAAACAAGCTTCGCATCAAATAAAAGAGTTTAAAAATCACAAAAAAAAGCTAGCACGGGATGAAGTTTTGATTTTAACAGATTTTACTAAAGAAAATCGCACAGCAACACACATACACGCACTAGTATTTGTTGTGTATCACTGTAAAGGTATGAAGAGGTTTTTATTGTATTTAAATGTCTTTTTTAGACACAATAGACCCAAATATTGTCGCACTGTCAGCTAAACGACGTGCTAAGTGTGTCGATTTAAATTTGTGGTGGGAGTACATAGATTTTTTAGCAAATGCAGGTGAACGGAAACAAAACTACGAATACTTTCGTGATGCTTGGGAGCAGCTTTGTACTGATCCAAAATATTTACGTGGAAAGAAAAAAATAATAATTTGGTCTGATGGAGGACCTTCACATTACAGTACTTTATGTCTACACTGCAAACAAAAGGGGTAATTAATTTATTTTTATTTTTTACTTACACTACATTTAGTTCAATGTGCAGTGGCATTTTTTTGCATCTTACCATGGGCACAATACATGTGATGCCCATGCTGGTCATAGTATGTACCTTTTACATTAGTACTATTCTTCTAACTAAGATTAGTGAAGCGGCAAATGTCCCAAGAAATTTCTGTTGGTAAGAAACCATTAAACGATAAAGAGTTGTGTACCCTTATAAATGACAAGCTGAGCAATACTAATGCCAGTGTATTAAAATCAATTGCCACTGAGAAAGTTGAAGCATCACATTTCTTTATACGAGGAGGTTATGGATGTGTCAAGTACAAAAACAAAACATTAAATTATTACTTACTATATTTAGAAAATATCACAGTTTTGAGTTCCCTGCTGTAGGTAAAATCTATGCTCGTGTGTTAACAGGAAGTAAAGAATGTGTACAACACAGCTTAATAGTCAGATCATGTATTACTGCTGAAGAATTGGCAAATATTCGCTTTTTGTCAAAAGGTGCGTACATTTCCTATGAATTGAGGTTTACGCTTCTAGATCTAGCGTTTATGCGTAAAAAAAATCCTATAACAAAAAATCCTAAGAGTACGTGAAAATACGACCTTTCTCAAATAATTGTTGTGTAAGAGCATAAACAGGTGACGAAAAGTAAAAAAAAAAAAAAACAAAAGAAAAAAATAAACCAAGCGAAAACCTGCCGTACAATAATGAAGACTATTCGCCATGCCATTACCAGTACAGCATTTACCTAAACAATACCAGCGTTAATATTTTTTTAGACCAAATACAACAGCAACTCCACGGCTTACACGTACTATGCAAGATTTTAGCGATCCTTTAAAAATTGTTGGGAAAAGAATTAATTTAGAGTTACGTGGCATATCATTGGAGGCAACTGTGGAAGCATACAATGCACTGCGCTACCACGACAATCACCAACGCTTCTGGAAAATTATCTACGGTAATGCAGGAGCAGAGTGGATTAATCTAAAAAGCGCGAAATATAGCATAATAAATCCAAACTGACATTTTGTGTATTTACGGTGGTTTTTTTTGATCATGGTGAGAAATGCGTGGACTTTTTTAAGTGAGAACTCACAGAAAACTCGCTAAAAAGTTTTTTTATCCCCGTTTTTCAGACACGTTCTCGTGAAACCGGACACATGCAAAACGTTTTTCCTTTTCGATCAAAACAAAGAGTACCAGAGCCAAGTTCAAGGTTCCAAATCGAATTACTTGAGAATGGGATGCGTTAGAGGATTTCCTCGGCTGTCTATTGCTGCTATGAGAGTGAATTTTTTTGTTTCTAAAATGCATGTTATTACAAGTTGCCTTTATATTGTTGGTCACTCATTGGACCTCAACAACTTATTTGCTCTCCAGCGATTGAATTGGAATGCCTCTGAAGATTTGGATCTATTGGAGCACCAAGACGTAAGCAAAGGTGATTTCGTTGTCACCAACATGGAACCTAATTCCAATAGCAGATTTTTATTTTTGGAGTTACAAGAATAAATAACAAAGTACATTCAATACAACAATAGTATTCAAAGCTATTGTTGATATACGATATGCATTAGACCGTATTCGATTTATTGAAGGCGCAACTGGTGATGTCGGCGCTGGCGTAGGGATAGCCTGGGTAGGTTCAGGCGTTGGCGCTGTAGGTGGCACTGTTGTTGGAGGCAGTGTTGTAGGGGCAGCCGTTGTGGGTGAGAGCGTTGTTGGAGGAAGTGTAGTTGGAGGAAGCGTTGTAGGGGGAGCCGTTGTAGGTGAGAGCGTTGTTGGAGGAAGTGTTGTTGGAGGAAGTGTTGTAGGGGCAGCCGTTGAGGGGATAACTGGTGGTGTTGGTGCTTCTGTTGTTGGAGGTGGTAAGGGAACATTGATAACAAATGGTCTTTCGTCAGAGGTTCCTGTATCTGAGGTAACAACCATGGTACCATTGTATGATACTTCTGGACTTGGAACAGTACAAAGCTAGTAACAAATCGATTGAATAAAAATTAACTAAAAATGTTCGTTGACATACAATGACCCCAGACTCAATATCTTTCTGTGCAACAGTAGAACCAGCAATACCAAAGTCGCAAGTTACATTACCAAAAAAGAAATAACCCCAAATCTGAAACTCATCACCTGGGTCACCTTCATTTGCTTGCATATAAACAAGATATGGCTTTAGCGCCGCTAAAATGAGAAGAAAAAAAATGAGTTTGTTATAAAGTAGATGGAAAGGTTTAACTTACGATTTATAACATATCCCATACCACTCAGTGCTGATATGTCAGTGGTAGATATACCTATTATCCTATTTCTTGAAAGTGTAGGATCCATAATACCTATGGCCCTAGCATCCTAAAATCGTTTTATTGAGTAGGCACTATCTACAATAATGTCTTTGAAGCATTTTTATAAATTTGATTTGGTACCTTCCAATGAGAAGTTTGTCGTCCGTCTCCTTGACTAACACCTGTGGAATAAGTTGCAGTAGATACAGTATCAGACGTTGGATCGAAATAGTGAGCTACATTACCTTTTAAAACGTTAGTGAACTTAATGCTGTTAAGCCTGCTAAATCATTCTTTGTACCAGGTGTCCACTGTCTATCAGCTGTTTCAAATGCAGAGCTGCTACTTAATTGAACTCTCATTAAATCATATGGCCTCATTCGAATATTTGTTAGGTTTCTTGCATCGTCTAGTGCAGCATCAACTAAAACAACAACGATAGTTAGCTATTGTCTCAGCTCTTGCAGTATGTGTATATATACCGGATTGAAGTGCTGATGTAAAACCTAGAGCATGTCCAATCTCATGAACAACAACCGCAAGTAAATTCATAGAACCCTAAGCAAAAACGATCAACAACGACTTTAAGTTCAAATGAAGTCACTTGGCAACAGCTTAGAAAGCAAAAAAAAGACCACAAGTGGATTTGTATATATGCGACATACCCCTGTGAGACCATCACTTAAGTCTGTATCAAAGAAAAACTCTGTATTGAACGAAATTGATGAATCTCTAAAAGTGGAGGTAATTTGATAGTCTGGATCGATTACTTTTCTATTAGCTCTTGTGAGTGATATTCTGGTTGGGTCTATTGTAAAACCCTAGGAGCAAGATAAGAACAGAACCAAAGGAGAATGATAGAGAAGAGAAAAAGGAAAATTACAGATACAGTGCTATTCGTTCACATCTACTTTTTTTTTTCCCACACAATGAGCTTACGTTTCATTTCGCTCATAAAATGTGCAGTTTCAACACGTGTGGGAAAAAAAAGTAGAATTACAGGTCTATTTGAACGATTTGAACTGTACCGGGCGTAAACGCAGTTAGTAATAAAAACGCGCAGGAAAATGGTTTTGAATCGGGTTACTACTTCTAGAAGCCAACCGTTGTAAAAATAAAAGTTGTAGTACTTACAGGAGGAAGAATACCATCGAATGCAGTCATATCCGCAGGATAAGTGGCATTATTATGTGCTTCAAGATAAGCCCTTTTGAAAAGTGTAAATATGCGTCAATAGTAGCGTAAAACGTACAATACAATAGGAGCATTGCCACCAAATGATGTTATGCTAGTACTTGCTGAACCGATAGTGCTGGAAGAACTAAAGTCATCCCTTGCCTCCATGTCCAAATATATTGTCCTATCGCTGATGATGGCGGATGACTATCAACTGTTGTTACGGATTTCTTTGTAAAGATTGTGTACCCATATATCAGCTCCCAGCTGTACTGTTGCTTTCATACCAGCGTTTTCAGGCTAGTAATGAGAGATTAGAGCCAAAGTATTACTGCAAACAGTAGACGTCGCGTACAAGGTTAATACCCGCGCCAAAGTTTATAACGAATGTCATGCATGAACCTGATGATCTTATGGATAGTTAGTACGTCGTATGTTATGTAAAGTGTACAGTTACTCCATAAAATATTAAAATATGACAAACATACCTTTTAGACGATCTTGAATGAGTTGTTGGTACTGGAGGTTCGTCATACTCTATTTCAGTATGTTTAAAATTTTCACCACAAACAAACCCTAAAACAACGGTTACGACTATTACAATGCGTGTAGAATAAATATCAATCGAATTCAATTCTAAATAGGTAAAAGTACGAAAACCTATTTACCGTCGAGTTCTTCATGTGCACTGTGTACGTGAGCAGTACATATAGCGAATAGAACTAAGTAGGTACGTAAACAAAAAGTTTTAAGGTGGCGCTTCATTTGTTTTATAAATACCGTACGAGCTAGTAATATGGCGTGAATAGTCATATTTGCGTTGCGTTATTACTTACGCTATTGCACGTCGTTGCTATTCCCGATTTGGATTTTTACCTCTTACTTAATATTTACTTAGTCTTGCTAAGGCATTCCTCCGAAATACACGTCGTGTATTAAAGGCGTAACCTGTCCTCAATAAGGAGGAGAAACGCTTTCGACATGAGAAGATTACAAACTAGGGAATAGAGCCAGATAATCAGAAAAAGATTCGATATATGAGCAATGACAAACTGAAAAATTGAGTTCACCTCTAAGGTGATTTGAAACACCTTAAAAAAAACAGTTAGAGAAGGACTATGTCGATCTTGACTGAAACAACAAGTGGTGATGAATGACAGCTGGTTAAATATAATTCAGTTAACAAATCGAGCCTTTACAAAACGGCAAACAACTATGGCAGCAGTGGAGGTAAACCAACAGTAATTGATAAAACGAACAAAAGAAAGCTTATCCTTACTTTTAGACTTCAAAACCATTCACGTCGCTTACACCAGGCGTAACAAAGCCAGAGTACGTTTTAGCGAGCGTCCGTCGTGCGCTAACGCTTTGCAAGGTCAATCGTCAAACAATGCTTCAAAGGCATGCTAAATACTTAAAAGACCTACCTGCGTATTACACTCCGCTATTTACACGCTTAGGTTTGGTTGAATTGGTAGCGAAGCAACGCTCTGACCTTCTAGACAAAGATTCCGCTTCGTACACAGACCCAAACAAACCACATGTGTACAACGATTGGATCTTTTATGGTACGAACCAGTAAACGAGGCCTTAAAACTCCATTTTTACGCTCGTTTAGGCAACTACCATGAACCTTACACTGCTACAATTGCCTTTAACACTGAACTTGGTGTATACCATCCTTCAGCCGCTACAAAGCAAGTTATTGGTTTTGGTGGTACGCCACTACAGTGGGCTTGCCTTGGAGGTAGCTTAGAAGTAGTAAAATACCTCGTAGAAAATGTGAACGGTACAGTTTGCTTCTTTTTTTTTGAAAGAAATTCAAAACGTGATTTTTGTTGTAGACCTCGATGTCAACGTACCAATGCATCACCTCGATGGTGCTACTGCTATCGATATTGCTCGTGTGAACGGACATAGTGATATTGTTGAGTACTTGGGCAAATTATAAGGTTGTACTTGTCATTGTTAGAGATGATTTCAGTTTCCAATACCATCTCTAACTACATCATCTACAATAATAAAATAATCATTTACAGGGGTGCTGTTAAAGTTACCTTGGTATTAAAATAAGTGTGCTGCACATTAACGTAGAGAAATCAAGTGAAATGTCGAACCTACTTTTTGATGCAAAGGGCCGTCCTTGCGTGTGTTTGCACTACTTTTTTGTCTTTGGGGTTAACAAAACAACAGTCACGTGATAGTTGGCATAACTTAAACGGTCATTCGGTTTACGGTTTTGGCTGTGAAAATTACAGTAGCTCTCAAAAGTACTATCTAGGATGTCTAACCCACCAGTAAGGCGTATGGCGCACTATACGTCCGGTAAAGTGCGTGATAAAGTTGTGGCCCCAAAGGACGACAAGAGACGTAACGTGAAGCGTATGGCGCACCGGACATCTGGCAAATCAGGAGAAGACGTTTTTGGTCAAGTTAAACCAAAACCCAAACCAAGACCTCTACGGCGTCGTATGTCTCATCAGACATCTGGCAAATCGGGAGATAACCTTGCGAAACCGAGAGTAACGCGTATGAAGCACAGGACTTCTGGTAAATCAAAACTAAGCCTTAAAGCCAAAAAGCCGTCGCCAAAAGCGATGCCGCCGCAAGAGAAAAAGTAAATTGTTGATTTACTGCTCTCACCTCCAATAAAACTCATTTCCAAGCAAAGACCAACCTTCTTTGACATGAGTATGTATTCACAAAACACTGTCTTTCATTCGAATCACGTGGGTAAACAAAGCATACTTTTTAAAGAACACGTCAACTTAACTTGTAAATATGTTAAGTTAATATCACGAAACAATCTCAGACAGTGCAACGTTTGTCATCCAAAAATAACTGTTGTATCAACTACCTATTTATCTATTAAACAAAGTTTTACTAGTTTAAACAATGTCAACAAAACGTAGGGTACGTGTTTAAAGCAAAAGGTCTTTTTAAATCGCTAAATTGTTTATAGATACCTGTAAAGCAACAAGAGTTACTTGGTCTATTACAGCTTCCAGTGGAATTACTGTTAGATATCATGGATTTAGACGAAGAAATATACATAAAGTTGCCCCTATTATCGAAACGAGCAGCAATGTCTACTAGGTTTGATAGCGAGTTGAACAAACATGGAAAGTGGATTCAAAATGCAAAATACCATATTAAACACGAATTATGGAGTTGTGGTAAAAAACATGGACAACACAAGTGCTGGCATATGCATATGGGAAATAAGCCTAGGTTGGTTGAGCAAGCTTACTATATTAATGACAAACGAGATGGAGAGTACAAGAGTTGGTACACCACAAATGGTCAGCTTGAGATGAAATGTAATTTTGTTAATGGGGAACGTGAAGGAGAATACAAGTCATGGCAGATTAATGGTGAATTGGTGGAACATTGTACCTATATCAAGGGCAAGAAACAAGGATGCAATATTGAACGTCAAGTCGTAGTACTATTCAATAACGGATATGACAGATTAAAATGTAAATAACTGGACCTTCTACAAATTAATAAAATGAGTACTGTTAAAGGGCCAAAAAAGCTGCCTCACAACTTGCACCTTGCGTATCGATTTAGCGTTGTGGAAATAAGTTGTTATTTTAGCAAGTCACGTGCACTTGTCTTGTATCTGGAAGAAGGATCTGTAACCAACAAAATCAGTACTTGAACAGTCAATTGAGATATTGTCGAAATCAAGTATGGCGCTGAACAGCTGTATATCCCTTGTGCTTGTTCTCAGTTTCTGCTTTGCGGTATGTGCTTCAAGAAACCCTCTAACGCATCCGTTCGCAAGTTATTCGATATGGAACCTTCCACTTGGCTCTGGTACGCATTGATAGACTGTAATCGCAATAATTTAGCAGTTTAACGGTTTTGTTTTAAATCTCAGATGCAAAGTATGTATTTGGACAAATACAGCGTCCTACTGCTCAAGGAATGACACCAGATCCTGATGTAATTATATTGACGCCAAACGCACCGTTAACTACATTTTATTACTCAAACGGTAACGCATACTTGCGGCACTATCGCAACAAGACAACGTAATGTAATCTTCTGTTTTTTTAGCTGGTTGGAATAAAAACGTGAGTCGATGTTCACCAACAGGTGGTCAACTTTTTCGTGCACCTGTTCCTTCTGATTTCGTCATACCTGATCCACTACCACAGACGCCTAACAATGCGGGTGAGTACCATAAAACATTATCGCTGCGAATAAAAGCCGCACGTGTTTTTAACCGTTTTTTGTTGTGAAACGTTAAACTTGTTTTTTGTTAGGTGCCTTTCTCATGCCAGATGGAGATACGATTGTTCAAAGTCAACCCCTCGCTCGATGTGCATCTGATAAACCTGCAACTTCGAAGTACATGTTCAGTAATGTGAGTATAAGAGGAGAAGGTATTACCGGAGCTCACGGAGGATCTGGACTTTCAGGCATTGGAGGCAAGTGTTTACTTTTTTTTTGAGCTGTTGGAGAACATACGAAACTTTGACTCAAGCGATTTACATACCTTGATCGACTTTTGTTGAACTTGATCGGCCTTTTGTTGCACTTTAGATTTATTTTGCATACTTTTGCAGGCATCTACAAAAACTATTGTAAGCCTGTAGCAGGGATTGAACCTGCAACCAATGGCTTAGAAAACCACTGCTCTGCCAATTGAGCTATACAGGCGCTTGTTGTTATCAACAGCAATACTCCAATGACAGCGCCAAAAAGGCAGCATTTTATCATAACACTTTATTTCTTCATAACTAAATGCACGAAACGATATTCTCTGAAAAATTGAAAATTTTGGAATTTCAACCGTGCCTTTTAAATTCAACAAAATGACTTGATACTGTTCTTTTGCATTTCAATGCTTGTTAAAGAAGTGTATTTAGGAACGTTAAGGTTGGGAGAACTTGTAAAGAGTAACAAAGATGGCATCAGACATGTACTTAAAGTCAACTTGCAAAGCTCTGCCAACACATACAGTGGAGGCTCAAAAAAGATGTCATTCAGATGGCCAGCGATAAAAGCAGATAGTTGCGCTCCAGGTTGCTACAAAGGAGTTGTACCTGCTTTAAAGTATGTTACATACAATTAAACAAAAACTTGAGAAAAAAACACGAAAAAAACCCTAACATTGAGTTCAGGATGGGAGCGCTTTTAGCTCTCAATAGAACCTTTGATATTGATAAAATAGGATTTGAAACAGAACCCGCCAAAATGCTTGCTTGGACGTTTCAGAACTATGGTGCATATCTTGTGGACAGTACAGGTACTGTTTTTGTGATGTTTACAAACTGCCTATTATTTTTTCTAAGGTTGGTCTGTGTATGCTATCGAGACTGAGTACTCTCCAAATGGAGATTTGATGGTTGAATTTGAAAAGGAATGGGGTTTTCCTTTCTGGGAAAGAAGTCGTGATAACCCATGGTCACGTGGTACCGAATATTTTAAACATATTTTTGAATACACAAACTCATCAGCCACATTCTTGTGCTTACTGCCATCAAATAGATATGGATAGAATATTCATGAATCTTTGTGTTGTCGACAGCTGGAATTATGATATTTATCAGACAGTAAAAGATTCGAATGGCAAGCTTGGTGCTGGTACGAACAATCAGGTTTTTTGACATCCAATTGTTTTTAAATTCACCAATACTAAACTTTAATTTATCATACTTACTTACTGTTGCCAATAAGGTGGTGGAAAAGCCCTGCAACCGTGGCTGCCTGGGTTTTAATAAATCTTTGTATTAAATAAAGTAACCCAAAGGCTTTTTTACCCAATTTCTGATTTATTAGAAACCTCTCATTCTCCTACCCTACACACTCTTCTTAAGAAATAATGAGGGGAAGACTACAACGTTTAGTGGCTCTATTACATCCCTTGATGTGTTGTTTACTAGCCAACAAGAACATGCAAGTGTGCACTACATATTTAAAAATTTTAAATCCTCGGAATGTTGATGGAACAGAAAAAAGATTAGGATTTAAGGGATGTGGGCTATCAATTGATTTACTGCTCGCTATCGCAAATTGTGTGCAGGCGGTTTTGTCAACTCCTTTCAAACGCTCGATAGAAGCTATATTGCACCAATACGTAGGACTTCAATAGAACATATATCCTTAATAACTGCCAAATTCTGCCACTTTTATTTAGTTTATCTACATGTCTAGTTCTAGAAAACAACATTCTGCTTTCTCTTTAAAACCAAATAGTTTTCTTCCACGAATCCAGAATAAGTAATTCTCAAAAACCAGGAAATGACGTTTGTTTGTTGGTTTAAGTGTGGCGTACTCACCAACTTTATGCTCTTGCAGTACCTTATAATTACGCTCCACAAAATATCCTTTTAACTGTATTTCTGTTGTACCTACTGAATAGCTTGCAGTAATATTTGATAAGTGATAATCAATGTAATCACAATGATCGACACTACCAGATTTATCAAGAATGAGTGAAGTTACTTCAAGCTTAGAATCCACATAACTATTTTTAGGCCCTGTTGTATCTTCAACCACTGCAATGACGGCAGTTCCTTTGAAAACAAGTGATTGATTAAACTCTACACCTATAAAGAAATTTCTCAATTAGTAAATAACAAAGCAAGTAACACATTTTAAAACCACATGGAGATCAGTGTTGCGAGCTTGGTCTTAACTGTAGGCTTTGATTACTCAAACATGTTATACTATTAGTACGTACCATGTAGATATTGTAAGAAAAGCTCTGGTGAATGTGTAACATCAGTGTGTACTAAGTATAAATATTGTGGCGCATATAGTGATACCCAATAAGTTCCCATAATTATAGACCCTTCTCCAAATGATTTCAAGACATAATAGGTGGGTATATTTATACCTGTACCTTCACATAAGCGGTGTTCAACAATACTAAACAATAAATTAAATCTCCAATACAAAACACATGTTCAGTCAAAGGAAAAAAAAACAAGAAAAAAAAGGAAAAAAAAAAGAAACGAAATGTTCGTACTATCTCTCCTGTTCTTCAGTTTCAAGCCTCCTTTGTTCGACACAAGACTTTGCCTTACATGGAGAAATTCCGTTAGATATTGTGAAGTAAGCCCAAAAAAAGTTGCCGCTCCATTGTTCTGTTACGTCATCACAACAAATCAAAGCACCCATGTGATAATGCAAATAAGGAGCATTGTAAGTGCAATAACCCTCATACATCCCATTACATTTACGCAGTCTCTTGTAATACGACTTCCATGATTCTACAGTACTCTGTACAGAGCTTGTATCTATTTCAAAAGAGTTCTGTATGAGTTGACGCCAAATAACGTCGCTTGAAGCAAAAACGTTGCTTCAGAGCTAAAATTAGTAAAAAAAAACAACACAAGGTTTTATATGAGGTTTTTACGTACTACACTTTGCATGTGGTTGAAAACATAAGAAGAGAGTGAGCGTTTAGGAACGTCACCACTTTTTCAGTTAATTCTGGCGGTAAATACGCTGTTAGAGTGTCCTACAGTTATTTAGTATGAAAAACGGCGTCAAAACGCGTTTTGTACAAAAAAAGGAACCAAAATGCGCGTTACGCTATAAACGTTTACTGAAGCTTGCTTACCTCCATTAATGGTGTAGATTCAACTTTTCGTGATTTCGGACGTACAAATCGCTTTACAAAACCAACGAGGGATCTTTTCGCCATTTTGATAACCTGGAGAACGTGGGAGGGGTTTCAGAAAGCTTCTAAAAGTCACTAAAAATAAACGGCTCGAGTGAATGAATCAATTGTTTGGTTATGTTTATTTGTAACTCAGTTGCACATGTGCCACAAAATATGTAGAACTTTGTCAAAAAAAAGTCGAAAATTCGGCACACTAACTATCCTATATTATGCCATAGGAACTATTTAGAAGACCCCCGAAATTTATTTAGTATACAAAGTTAAGGCATTCAAGGGGGTTTGGGGCAGAGCCTAGCGGCAACTGAGCACCATAACCCAGTTGTCTCCCTTTGTG
>JALMLS010000145.1:0-30896 GCA_038496445.1 Trichosphaerium sp. ATCC 40318 | reverse complement strand
TTCATGTTGTTTTTGTTAAAGAATTCTCGAAATTCAGCCACAAATTGCTCAACATAAGAGTTTGTGTCACCATAAAGAATTATAGTTTCTCCGAATCTATGTATAAATGTTAGAGATGACAAACCGTAAAGCATGGAAGTAGTAAGTGGTATTTTTGAGCGCAATCACAAACAAAAAAAAGCGATAGTTGTGCAATGAATTGCACTACTTTTGGACAATTGAAGCCACAATAGACCAAGAAATGTGCTGTTCTATGTAAAATGCGTGTGCTTTAAGGCAACAAATCACGTGATTTTCTTCCGCGACCCATTTTGCGAAAAATAGTGCATACCCCTTGGTACTACTGCTGTAGACTAAAAAATAATGTAATAATGTAAAAACGCTTCAAACGCAGTTTGAGGCTGGTTTGGCTTCTAGTAGCGTGTAATAATACATACGAACAAATAATCACCTCTGGTGCTACCTCCATCTTTGTCAAGGCGAAAAGTGGGTGAAAGTCAAGTTGGTCTTGGGTTTTAAAAAGGGTTCAACGGGCTTACTGATTGTGTGCGGGTCTTAAACTGTGTGGAGATTGGGCTTGAAGCAAAAGCTTCCAGCTAGCATTCTCAAACAATGAGTATTACCCCAATTTGAATACCAGAATTCGAATACAACATAAGAAAACTAGAACATAAATAAAAGTGCATTGACTTTGAGGTATTATGCCTGGGGTATATGAGCTATTAATGTAATTCGTTGAGTACATAGTGCAAAACAAGCACACGAACATTGGTGCCTGTGTACTCAAAGAGGAGCGGCATTGAAAAAAGCATGATATAGTGGCATTTTTTTGAGTCAATCACAGCGTCTACTTGAAAACGTATGCTGACTACCTTAAATAGAGTCATGTGCTACTATTATATGACATGTGGTAACATAGGTTCCATTTCACAGATATACTGTTGTATTTCAGGTGGCTGTGACAAAGCAAGAAAGTGTCGTACAAGCTGATGTTGCTTCATCTACTTGCATAGCAAAGGCTGAACTAAAGAGTGGGAACTCACTTTTAGCTGCAGCAGTAAGTGCAGTGTATCTCGATCTTTTTTGTTGTATGCAAAGCACGGGGCAACCCATTAATTAACCTACCAGTGAAGTATTTATGGTGCAACTAAGGAACTCACAGCACAGTATCTGAAGGTACAAAACAACAACAAAAAAAAGAAAGAAAGAAAAAAAAAGAGAAAAGAGACTGTTTACAGAATAGTTAAAAGTAAACTTCTATTTATTTCTGTTACCTCCCAGTGATATAAATTTGTGACACTATTTCGGAGATATTTACCTTTAAGGTATATACCTTTGCGTATATGCAAAGGCTACACCTGAATTTAACAATAAATTGGAGTAGACAGTTTATTCTGTGGCCATTTAGGATGGCTACTTCAATGAGTACACAACAATTTGATCTTACACAAACTTCGGTGCAATGATCAGCCTTCCAACAGAATATTATCACAACATAGTCACCAACTAGAAATTGAAAGAACACGTTGGTGACATAAGTTACTATGTTCACATAGGGAATCATAAAAAACTACCATCTAAAACTAAAGTCAGTTTACTTTCACCATAAAACAGAAGTCGAAATTAGGCCTGTTTCTTTGACAAGAACTTCATTTCAAATGCGCTATGTACAGGATATATTAGTAGTACTAGTATTTATTGATTTTTGTGCACGTATACTATCTGGATACAGGAATGTACGATGTTCAAGTACATACTATGAATCCATATAATTGGTTAAAGTTACAGATAATCTTCTACTACAAGGTTCTCTTTCTGGTTCTGGTGGTGGTGTTGCCAAGGTTATCACAGAGCTAAAATTTATTAAAGAAGCTTGTATCAAATGTACATTCTAAGGTTGTAGCTACAATCATCTCTGTATTAAACACGATATTGATATCAACTTACCTGGATCAAATCAACAGCAAATGACCTGCGAGAAATAAAAAAAATGATACTCGGTATCTGGTGTTGTATCAGCATCGTTTACAATGAAGGAAGGCACGTTTGGTCCGGTTGTAGATACAGAGATTGTAAAAAATTCCTGCCCATTAGCAAGTAGTTTACATTGACCTGTTTCACCAACACCTTTTTTTTTTTGCATTAATGTCATGTGGACTTTAATACTTACTAACTTGCGCAAAAGCTGCGCTAATAGATAGAATACATAGAAGAGAAATAAGAGGTGGTACGTTTATCGTGATGAGGTGCAGCCACGTTGTTTACGAAATAAAATTGAAGTACTTTAATTCAAAACACTTTCAGTAATTCTCTGTTTGAAAATGGCTTTTGGCTTGTGCACTTTTTCATTTTGTGATAGTGTACTTTAGAATTAGTTGTAAGAAGCCTAGCTATCACTTTAAGTTGTATGTATAGGCGAACCATTTAGCGTACAAAATCCAACAATTGCCAGCTCATACTTGTATTGTTACAAGAATATTATGCCTTTCAGGTTTGCAGTTTTTTGTTACTTGTCATTTCGAAAAGAACTGTAACAATATTCCTTTTCTTGAGGACATAGGACGTAGGCGAATTTGTGTGCCTATTTGAAGGTGGAGTGTACTAGAATCAAGTGCACCTGTATATGCCATAGTTGTACTAAGCAAACACGTTTGAGCATTACTCCAAGTAGTTAAATATAGTCTTTTTTGCGTCATAGTACCTTTTTCATAAGCGATATTCGGGTTAGTGTTCATGAGCATCTGCTACTACAATCACAGCGTTGCTACAACCACTCACAGTATTACCTAAGGCCAAAATCACTCCCAGCGTTGCCCAAGACAAGGAAGTAACAATTACAGTGCAATAACTCTAACTAGCATAATAGTACTATTGGCAATAAATAACCAAAGCGACCTGTAGGCTTTGAAACGCCACACGACAGGTACTTAACATACAATAAACCTTATTTGTTTTAAATCACGTGGTATACCTTGAGCAATTTCCAGGTGGAATACGTTGTCTACCATTTATCTAAATAAGTACAAATACATCTATATTGAAAGTACCTAGCATATAAGCCACCTTTTTATTGGCATTTAGAAAACATACACCGAAGCTCCATAAGGCTCTAATGAAATTTTCATGCGCTACCAACAGTTTCATAGTGAACCATAATATGCCACTTGAGATTGCAAAAGCAAAGACACCTTTTTTATTTTCGGCTCAAGAAGCTTCTTGTTGTTACAATAAAGTCTTTAAATTTTTTCTTGAATGCATCCTTGTTTGAAGAATGTAGCGATATATCAGTACCATTCATTAAGGTAGCAAATACTTGTTGAAGCCTTGTTTTTGTTTGAACTTCATCTCTTGATTCAATCAACTGTTGAACGACTTGCATAAATGTATGCTAACCATGCGATAAGTATAAAACACGTGACTTTTTTTGGAAGAGTAATATTGTAGGTACCTGCTCAGAACACATGAGGGCAAGGAAAGTGATTGCTACAGTCTGTATGTGCTCCAAGTTGAAGAATTCGTCAAATAACATGAATTCTACCATTATTTTTACAAACCCAGATAATAAAGGTTTATGAGACGGTGGAAGACCTTCTTGCCCAGCTTCATACATTGTCAGCGTTTGATTATTATTATTTAAAAGTAAACGTGAAACAAAAACAGTTTTTCTTTGGACTTACTTTTTGTTTTAACTTCAAAGTTGTATTGGGCAATCGCTTTGATACTCTCAAGTGCTTTTCGTACAACAAGATCTTCAGTGCTTAGAATATATGTTAAGAAAAATAAGTTAATCAGTTTTCAACCGAGTACAAATGACTCGCTTTCCATTGAAGGCAATAAAAAAGAAGAAATTTTGGTGGATACTGCTTGAGACCAAAGCGTAATGCTTCAATCAATGCATTGAATAAAGATGTAGGTAGAGTAGCGATTCTATCAGGGTGGTATATAAACATAGCATGTATAACTTGAAAGAAGTTATTACTAATCTTCTTGTACTATTTACAAAGAAAAGTTAGTTTCAATGAAGTATCTCACTCGTATTTAAACGTACAGTGAGTAAATCAGGATTTAACAATCCTATAGTTGTTTGCAATCCAAAGAATATTGTATCTATAGCGCTTGGTTGTGTACGTGTACATATAGATAAGTTATTAAGCCACTTTACTAGTGACTTAAGTTCTTGGTATCTATCTTCTCTTGCTTCGTTGCTATCCAGTTTCTGCTTGTAGTAGTCTATAGTGAAGTTAGTAGCGGTCTTTTAAGGCGTTTACAAGTATTATTGTACCTATATAGCATTCACTGTACGACTGTAAAACTTTGTTTGCAGATGCCAAGTAAGGAACTGCTTCTTCTGGTTCAATAAAATCGATCTTGAAGAGAAACAAGTTAGGATTCATGGAGTTGCATTATGGATACACAATTGTAAACAGCAAGAGTTTGAAAACATTAAACTGCGCTAATGCTCAACGACTCACATTAATACCAACCATGTGCAAGTGTGTAAGCTCTTGAGGAATTTGATAAAGTTTTGAAAAGAAGTTTAATAAAAATGTCGTTAAAGCAGCACAACCATGCACGTATTGCGAAAATATTGGCATGTCAAAACAAATAAAAGGTCGATGTAGTACCACGTAATGTGCAAAATCCATGTAGATACAAAGAACACGCCAAACCACGTCATGAAATCCTCTGTACATCGATATGAACCCAGAAAAAGCACTATAGAAATTATCTAGGCACTTTACAACATAACCGTGATTGTTTCCTGTTGCTCCTTGTACAACACCACGAATACGCTAAAATAAGAAAAAAATAAGAACAAAGTTCTGTATTGTAATTTGTTTTCGACTCTATTTATGCTTAAGCATTACCTCTAGTTGTCTTGTTACTTCTGATACTACATCTGGTGTTTTTGCAATATTCAAAAAATCGCCTCGTTGAATGATAGATCCAAAACGTGTCTGTCAGAGTTAGTGAAGAAAGCGCGTTCTTAAGATAGTTTTTAGTAAAAACATTTACTACTTACGATAATTGGTCCTACAATTTTATGAAAGTACTCCCCGCGGTTATCATTTGTATCACCAAGACTGAAAGATATCATAGCTCGAACAAATTGCCTTTTAAGCAAAGTTAGCGCCCACCAAATTGGAGTTTTAACCAAAACTAGTGCCGAGTACCTTTGTATTTTTAAAGGCAATAATGATAGTTCTTGTGTATCTGAGGTATGTGATTGAACCAGATTAGCCCAGTTAGGTAACTGTGCCAGTCTTCCAGCGTGTATATGTAACTTTGATAGTGATAAGAGAAACTGACAAGTCTACAAAACAAGTTAACCAAAAGAGTAACATCTGTGTCAAATTTTTTCATGTTGTCGGTTTAACCATTTATGAAATTGAGGACACTTGTTACAACAAAAGAGTCTCCAATCCAAGAAAACCAGGTTTTGCATGGGAAAAAAACAAGAGAGAAGCTGCGTGCCTCGTCTAAAGTTAACTCATCTTTCACTGTACATAACGTTTTATGTATCTGGCTTATGAGAAAATCAAGGAGCTTTGTACTTTCTACAAAAGTGTGAGTTTTAAACACGCTAGTAAAGTAAACTAGCACCTGCACTTGTTCTACCATATGCTTGAATTAAAGCAGAGCTGGTGAATCTTGTTGGTTCTAAGTACAAGAAAACACGTGACCATCGCTTTAAGAACCAACCGACAGATCCTTCCATATACTTAATCCAATACTTCTTAATCTAGAGCAAAGGAGTCAGAACAAACAGAACATTCGGGGTTTTTCAAAAAGAGCACGTGTTTCAAAAAAAAAAAGTAGTTGCCGTTTTACTCTTTAACTCTCACTTGTTGCAAAATAAATACCTGTTTATTACTTATGCATTGATTCTCATGATTAACTATTCTAAATAACGCGGTATTGAGACGTATAATTGGATCTTCTTCCTACCACAAACATTAAGACAAGTGAAACAAAAAAAGGTGAAGATGGAAATAAAATCGTACACATTGTCGTTCTGCATTTAAGGATGTTTGTCTAATTTGTACTGGTAATTGAGGTGATTCATGTTTATCTACAGTAAGCAAATGGCCACTGATCTTTAATATCCATTTAAGCTGAGTTACAACACCAACAAATTCCAAGACTACTCATTTTAGTAATAAAAAAACTGTTTTGTTTGTTACCTCTTCCTGCTTGTACGTGTCCAGTCATTTCGTCAAGGAGTTGGGTAACGCGACCATGTAAATTATTGGTTGCGTCTTTTGTATCTAACCTGCCAATATGCACAATAGATTGAAGCTGATCATCAAAGTACATCTAAAATGTGTCAAAGCCAACTAGTCACATTTTTGGTTAAAGTGAGCCTTTGTTTTTAAAGCTGGTGAGCTCTTGAAGCGTTGAAAAAATACAGTAAAGAATAGTATAAAGCAAAAATATGGGTTGTTTCTTTTAGTACCTTATCATAAGGCTCTTGTTCTTGTTCATCAATTGAGTTACGTTGAATATTGGCTTTTGATAAAAGAAGTCGTGCTTCAACGTATGTTGTAAATATTGTACGCGTATACTTGATGTACGGATTCACTTTGTTAGGTTCCATAATTGTATAGTCGCTAACTAATGAAATACTTTTAGTTGGTGTGGAACCATTAAAAGAAAAAACAAGAAAAAAACAAGAAAACTGAGGCTTTTCAAGAGTTTTTATATGTACGCACTCAAGAGTGTCCAAGCTTCTAATAAAGCATCAAATGCTTCTGTATATAATAACTGATCATTTTCATAGGTACTAGTGTACATATTCTTCAAACAACCAGTAGTAAACTTTGCAATATTATCAATAAAAGTGTCGCTCATTCCATCTGGTAATTTAGCGATGACTTGTTGTGAATCAAAATTAAACAATAGCCTCATAATTATAGAAGAAACACCTCTAGCCTCTTCTGCAGAAGGTGGTTGCCTAATAAAAAATATTAAAATTATGTATTGGTTATTACTATTGTACATGAACATTATGGAGTGAATCACGTGAATTATTTTTGTGACGTATACTTGTTTTTCCATTATCGATGTGAATATCTTGCCACTTACTGAAGCCAATTGCTCAATACCTTGCCATATCATAGAAGCCAACCTCGGGTATGGTCTTACAAGAGGATATAGCTGTAGGGTTGTAAGTTATAATTACAAAGGTGAAAACGAAGAAAGCGCACAGTAAAGTACAACTCAATAGGAGAGTTATTGATTAGCACATCACGCCATTGTGCTCCCGGTTTTATAGTTTTACTATGCGTAGATGATTTCAATCCAACGAGAGACCCTTTTTAAGTAACGTTAGAAGGCACAAAAAAGATGACAGCCAAACAAAAAACAAAAGACATACCATGATTACCAAATGGCCAAGAAAGACAT
The DNA here is from genome assembly GCA_038496445.1 of Trichosphaerium sp. ATCC 40318. Classification (NCBI taxonomy): domain Eukaryota; phylum Discosea; class Flabellinia; family Trichosidae; genus Trichosphaerium; species Trichosphaerium sp. ATCC 40318. The sequence continues at coordinate 23,489 of JALMLS010000145.1, read as the reverse complement.
TCTGTGATAACACGAAGTGTACGTGTGAACAAAGTATTCCCTTGCTCAGAGTTAAATACTTGAGCACCGCCTTGAACAAGCTGTGACATGAGAGTAGTCGCCACGAGAAAGATTTGCTTCAAAGAAGTATTCTAAGGAATAATTTACAAAAAACTAAGTACGACGTTTCGTTACCTCAAAGCTTATGAACGCTGCTTGATGAAATTCCCAAGGTGCACCAAGCTCAGATAAATGTTTTACAGACCCAAACTGAACTACTAGCTCGTAACATAAGGTCATACAAATGAGTTTCTAAAAGATTAAATCAGGGCACGTTTTTATACTTTCAAAAAAAACGGTTGGTTTTCTATCTACAGGTACTACGTACTGCTTCAACATCTGATCCATTAATCAGAAGGGTTATTTTTTCAAACAATGACGCTTTTATTCCTTGCGTGACAGCATTTGTATCGCAAGAGTCTGTCACCCAAGCTCGTTTTGAAATAACAGCAACAAGGCGTATCACCTGAGCCTTAATCATGTACGGTACACTAAAAACAGCCCAGTAAACAACAAAGCGCACATAGAGTAAATGATAGAGCGCTGGATCAAAGGATTTTGGTTTTTTAATCGTTGAATTGTTATTGCGTACTTTGGCGTTGATAGGTAACTAATCAGTAAGTAATCTCTTATTTGAACGATAGTTTCCGGTGTCAGAGTCGACCTGAAGATTTTTTGGTTACAAAGCTGATCTGATGATCAAAAGGCATACCAGTTACGTAGTATATTGTATTGAAGTCCTTGAACAGCTTGAAATTTAGCCAGGGGATGATTCGAGTTTTCTGTCAAGTGTTAGCAATGCAGTAGTTATTCTGATGCTCTAATAATAACCTAAGACGAACTGATAGGTTTCTAGATTATGATTCTGTCTGAATTGAACCAAATATTGCTCATTGGCCTGCGTAGGGCTTTTCTACGCATGGGTTAACGGTACTGACGGTTAAGATACAACATACAGCAAATCTCGTGCATGCTTCTATTAATTGCTGTAAAATAGCTTCCATTGTAGCAGAAACTCCGCTGTTAGCAATATGGATACGTTGGCGGCAAACAACCTACAAACTCCACAAAATCGCAAAAAGTCTAAAAATTCGTTCAAACTAATTCGGTTGAACAATCGTTCTGATTTTCAAAGGAACCCCAACGACATGGCTCACACAAGCGTAATAATCGCAACAGCGATGCTTATAAGCATTTTGGGTGTTGTAAGCGGGACAAACGTTACGCGACAGAGAATAGAGCTACCGTTGTGGGGAGGTTCTAATGATTACATTACACGCATAAATATAGGAAATGAAGAGTACATAGTCACAATTGCACGAAGCGCTCATAAACCGCTCGTTTTGCTTATAATTTATAGGATACAACGACCTCTGATCTTTTGGTTGCCGGTTTAAATTGCGCCTCGCAGGTATTACTGAAACCTCCCCGTTTACCCTAGCACTCACGCTTTATAGCCGCAAAGCACCTGTAGTCATTTATCACAACTTTACAACTACAAAGACTCAAACGCAACAATTGAACCTTACAGCCTTAATAACTGCTTCTCATCAATTGAATTAGACAATAAAAAATACTGTGGAGCTCTTAGGACGTACACAGACGGCACAAAACGTACAGGTACAAAATTCAACAAATACCGATTTCTTCGATTTTCAAATAATCGAGAGCATTTATCTGACAATCCTTCTCCAAGGCGTCTATGTGACTGATGAAGTTCGTATAAGCGGCTTAAATATGCATTCTTCATTTATAGCGTACACAGAAGAAACAAAAGGGAGTTGGAACCTTGTACGAGATGGTTCTTGGGGATTAGGTCAAACAAAAGGTGAAAATAGTCAAAAGATTTTTGTAGTCACGTGTTCTTATGTTGTATCTTTAGCTGAAAAGAAGAGACCTAGTCTTACAGATCCACTATCTTCCCTCTTTGAAGTGGGATTAAAAAAATCGTTTTCTATTTGTACAGGTACAGTCAAGCAACAAATAGTTTTATGTTTTACATTGGTTTTTTTTTAACACAAAAGAAAAGGTACTACTGGTGGTGTATTTGTAGTTGGTGAGCCGTCACAAGAATTATACACAGGAGACTTTATTACCATTCCTATGGAAAAGGATATTGTTTCATACAACCTGCAAGTTTCATCATTTGGTTTTGGAGACGCAGGTACAAGGCCATTCTTATCAATAATTGCGTTTTTGTAACAAAAAAACGTTTAATTAACTTTTATTCTTCTTTGTCAGGATCTCTTTTATCTGGAAGCGTATACACAGGTATTGTTGATACAAGTAGAACTATATACGTACCTAGTGGTGTATACAAAGCACTTAAACATTATTTCTTTGGTCTATGTACAGGTCTAATTCCAGGACTTTGTGATTGTGCGTTAGGATGTTCTTCTGTATTCTACATTTACTAATGTTTTCCCCTCTTTCATAGACACTGGAAAGCCAATAAAAGATGATAAAAATATCTTTCACAGTGATTTTTGTATGGAAGTTGGAGACAAGGAGTTGCTTCTTTTCTACCCAAAAATTAATGTGACACTTCAATATGGAGATAATCAAAGTCATACGTTTAATTTACCACCAACTGCGTATTTCGAACACAAAATTGGCTCTAACAATAAACCATGTCGTCGTTTCGCGATAGAGTCACTAGCAAACACTGTACGAAGAGACACTAGGGAGCCAACCAACGAAAACCAAAAAAATCACTTTGTTTTTTTACTTGAAAAAAATTCTCACTTTGGGTTTGTGTTTAGGGATTGAGTGGTGATACTATTCTTTTTGGTAAATTGTTTCTTGATAACTATTACGTTGTATTTGATATAGAAAGTAATTCAATATCACTTGCTAAGCCTACAATAGCTTGCTCTTCAAGTACGTTAAAAAAGTCTTTGACATCATCATTTTACTAACGCTTCCATAGCGCCACCACCAACACCTGAACCACAAATTGCACCACAAACTACATCTGTTCCTTCTATTGCGTCACTTGCGCCTACAGAATCCCCTTCAGAGCCAACTGCACCACTTGGTTCGTCGAATAGTACACAAGCACCTCATTCTAATTTTAAAGAATACAGTAAGTCTTTCAAACAGTTTTAATTCGTTAACTTTGTAAAGGAGCATTTGGCATAGCTGGCGTTGCAGGATTAGCTACACTTGTTATTATTGCTGGCACATTATTCTTGTTGTACCGTACTAATGCTGCGTTCAGAAGCTGGTATGTTCTTTGAAACTGAAACAATCTTGCAGTCTTTTTTGTTGTGATAATACGAATCTCAACTACCTGTTGTTAACCTTCTCTTTAAGGTTACGTGGTGGATCTCAAATTGAAGAACACAGGTACACAGAACTTGAAACAGATGCGCATACTGATGAAGAAATCGACTTGGATTGGTAACAAGAAAAAAAAAGTATCAGAAAAAAAAGTACTTGTTCTATATTCAAGAACTAGTTTGTTTATACTCAAAAAATCCCAAAAGTATTACAACAAGGCGTATTGTATTATTGTGTTAATTTTGGGGGTTTGTAAGATTAGAATAAAACATCACTATACGACTGTCAGTCATTGCACAATACTCTACTTTTTAATAAAGAAAGCCCACTAATTTGTTTATCGAAATATATTGTTTTATAATTTGACCACTCAAAGCCTACCGTTACTACCAATAAATCAAGGCCGTACACATATCAATATCTATGAGCTTTCCCAACATGTTTTCTAGGAAAAGGGTAGCAGACAAAAAAAAAACATAATGAGTTTTAAGTGAACGTTTGCCATTTGTGTTTTTCTTAAGAGCCTGTTTTTACTGTCATAGCACCGCAACGTAGAGGGAAGAACTACAAGGGTAAAGATATCAAATAATGGCGAACGTAAAGCATTTAAAGTTTAAAGTGGAGCGTTGCGAAAAGGGATCGGTTGATCCTCAATACTATCCCGTTTCGAATGTGCTAGACACTAAAAAATCAAGATTATTTTGTTCCAGTCGAAATGCCGCCACAAACATCGATATTGAACTATCTTACTGTGGAAGCGATAATGGGTTTACTTTGACGCACTTTATAGCCCGTTCACCTAAAAAGAATTGTTCTTCGCCGTTATTCAACGGTACGTGCATGCAATCACCGTTTACACGCTTTACAAAGCTTTTTGGACCAAAAACAACGTTACCGCGTTTATTTTATTTCTCATGTCCGTCATCCTTAATATAACCGCGTAGGGATTGTATTCGTATCAGAATTTCCAATAGACGTCAACATGACGAAAACATACAACGATTTGACACAAGACAAGTTTGATCTTCTCACAGGTCAACCTGGAGAACCCGTTCTTTACTTTGAAATGACAATTTACGACCAAGTGGAAGTTATACTACCAAAGGCTATTTATGGTACGTACATTGTTATCGAAAAGAGACAAAGATTTGTTGATACGTACGAATCCATCTTAATTTTCTTATTTTTTTCAGGAAAATATGCTGTTGTAAAATTTATATCAGCACGACCTCAAGATACGAACCTTGATGCAGAGTTTATTGGATTTGTTGGGTATGATGGTAGGAGACTTAATTTACCTTCTCCAGATAGAAACGCTTTGTGCTCTCTTGGCCTGGCTGAGTTTGTTGTTAATTACAAATATGTTGAAATTAATAACAAAACCATCGTAAAGCTTGATAAAGAAGTCAATAGAGTAATCGTCATAAAGAATAAAAAAAGCCCAGGATCAGAGCAAGCAGTAAGTGTTAACCATTATAAATAAGCTATTAGCTAACTTTAAATCTTCTAGTTAAAAGCTGTATCATTGAATCCTGTAAAAGGTTACAGTGCTTATTTTTACGCTGGAAGGTTACTTAAACGAGTTCGTACTTGGCTTAAAATACTGACAAAAAAAGAAGTACAGCTCGTCATTGTAAAGGCTAATGGTAATAAGTTTATTTGTAATGATTCTGTTATTACTGAAGAGACAATACGAAACTTTATTGTAGCCGTAGAAAACGTACAAACCTCAAAACAACTTCGAGCTAATAGGTATTTTTTTATAGAATTCTATTCCGTCTTTCTTCCATTCAGAACCTATACCTGATCCCAACACATTTACTCATAACATGGTGAGAGTAGTAGCAGATAATTTTCATGATGTTGTACTTTCCACATCGAAACACGTGGTCTTAGACTTGACAATGTTTTCCTCATCAGGATACACATATACTACTCGAAGACAGATGCATACACTTTCTCAAGCACTTTCCCACGTTGAGGTACATTTCCATTGTTATCAATGTTGCTATTCACATGCTACGTTATTAGGATGTTGTCATTTGTCAAATGAACATAATCAACAACGATGTAGATGGTGAATATATTGAGAATGCAACAGTGCCTTACATTAAACTATTTACCAAAGAAAATGAAGAAATTAGATTTGATAAAACAAACTATCATCCTGATGCTACTGAGCTTATTGAATGGATACAAGAGAATACAGATGCTCTAGATTTGGGTGATTGCATTCAAAAGGTTCCGTCTGCCTTTGCAGCTGTTATAAAAGGTGTTTTTGGACGTGCACAGCATGTATGTTTTACAAAATGTATAATCTCATTATACTCACGACCATCTTTGCAGATACACCATTCTGATGAATTCAGCAAACTTGTACGGACACGAAACCTTGTTGTAGTATATTATTACGCTGATTGGTACATATTTGATTGTTTACTTACGATCACGTGATAAAAAAAATCCTTAACGTTTGCTTAGGTGTATACCTTGTAGAGGAGTCACAGAAGCTTTTGGTCAACTAACAAATGAAGAACAGTATAAGAACATTGTTTTTTTAAGAGTAGATGTTGAAGAGCCTCAAGGAAAAGATTTGTACGATAAGTATGGAGTAAACCATATGCCAGCTTTTCACTTTTGGAAAAATAACAAACAAGTTGACACATTGGTCCCCTACGTACAAATAATACAAAAATTCAGAGAAGCTGTAACAAAAAATGCTTAAATGTAGAGTAATTTTGTGCATATTAAAGAGGTGTACACTAATTAAACCACGTTTTGGTGGAATTTTCTTTCTCGTTCCTCTATTTATTTAGTTATCTTTTTCTTCTTCTACAACTTACTGACGTGTACCTTACCATCCAGGTTGGGTGGTCCAAGCAACAGCAATAAAGTGGGCGCTCTCATACCTCATAACTGAGGGCGTAACAAATAGGACGGAAACAATTGATAAAGAAAGTAATCAAAAATTGCTGGTGCATGTGCCGATACCCGTTGGTAACACATCATCTCCTCACAGCCCCCCCAAATCCCATCTAGCTTGCCTATCGTAGTATAGATAGTGTTTGGCCAATTGCCCGTTTTTATGCCGTGACAACGCAAGTCAATCCCAATACAGAACAAAATAGAATTTGAGTTGATTTGTGCTATTTAATAGCATTATGACTTGGGTTGTTTATTTAGTTAAAGTGCGTAGTTATGTTTACAAGAGAGAACCTTTGCACTTTGGGATAGAATGCTACAAGAGGCGCTGGTGAACTTGATAGCACAACAGATCCATCATCAAGAGTTTCGCTGTTAATAAACACAGTTTGTGATTGAATATGTGTATCATTGAACAAAGAATAATACTTTAGATGAATGATAAAACGTTCCATCAATTGAATCACCCATGTTGACCTCTAAGGTTTTGTTAGTTTACTTCTTAATATTTTACTGTATTTTACATATCCTTATTCTAGATATAGTGTTGCGTAGTGCTGTACCCTTGGCGTTCCATGACCATGATTCATACCTGTTAATCAAATCTGAGCCTATATCGCTGTAGAAACTGTCTATAGTCCACGGATTCCCACTCAACATCTTCTTTAGTTCATTTACAATAACAGTGAAGTTGTCATAATTAATGAATGGGGTTGATTGGCATTTGGAGCACGCTTGGAAATTACAGTCAATTGCGCATACTTCTGTTCCAGTACAATCAGCGTCAAGGAAGCACAGGTTCACAAATGTAGCCAACCTTAGCATGGGTGCAATAATAAACTACTAATGTATTCATGACTATTGTTGCTGCAGTCGAGAAATTTACAGAGATTGTTGTTGTTGTTGTTGTTTATTGTTTAGTGTATGGGGATGACTTAACTGGGCGCAATGCAGGCCGCTATGAGTGATTCGCCACCCACCCGACATAGCCGTAAGGCTTACAATAAGAAAATGAAAAAATCCAAAAAACAAAAGAAAAATGTCAGAGGAATACTATTGAGCAAAACCTCTATCCTGCAGGAAAAGCCTCCCTAGGCATAAAACCTGCCCGCTACCCACTGTATGACCTGTCCAACCATGCTTATTCTTTTACATAGTCTTTCATTCGTTCAATTATCCATTCATAGCCTATGGCCCAAAGGGGCTGTTTACAGAGATTGTTCTAGGCGTTAAGTGCAACGTACTAGATTGTACCTTAACTTGATACTCGGTCGTGTAACCGTCTTGTTGCTTCCCATTTTCTGTTACCAACTACCCATCCACATTCACTCTGAATCTTCGCCTCCACCACATACCACACGCTGCAAACACAAACAACCACTGCATCACATGATTTTAAGTAGCTTACCACCTTTTTTAAGTGCTTTGCAATGCTTTTTTCCTCTTCACCAGGGCCACTTGAACCCAAATCAAGTATTTTACCACTTAACTACAAGGCCCCGAACTTGTTTTCTTAGGTTATGTGAAACAACTTTGTTACAAAAAATCTATCACAAAAATCGAATTTTCAGATGTCTACGTACTTGAAATCGCCTGTATCCGCTGTAATTAACTATACCATAATATATTTCAACGTAATTATCACTTTATATAGGAGTTACGGTTCATACTAAATATGAGGCTGTCACAAATGGACAGCAAGACGAGCAACTGAGATGGAGGTTGATAGCATGTCAATTGTGCTCAGTTGCTTGGACATTCATAATATGTTCACCAAATCACAAGCTTTAAATCTTGTCCACAGTGTGTAGGAACCTTTTTATTATAGTTAAGGGCATACCTTCTCATAGATTCATATCACATTCATGTGGTAGGATGTCATAGAAGACGAACCGTTGACTAAAGATGACAGTTGTTTGTTGAACAAGGTACAAATCTAAACTCTTCTTCTGATGAAACTGTTGTTAATGGAAGTTCAGGGCGTTAATATTGAACCAAGACCAGGGATGTTCATGAAGCTCTTTGTTACTCACCTTTCTTAGATATTAATTGCTAATTCCATGAACAAGGGTGTACATTGTAATATTGTTGTCTTTTACACTTTGTTCAGCATAGAGCCTGGTTATATTGCTGTTGTTGTCGGTTCAGGCTTAGAACGCTCTATGTTGCTGGTCTTTTACATGCTATAAGCTTTGCTACGGTAGGTATTGTATACGGTGCAAGTTTACGTTACATGGGATTCAGAACAAGAAAGATTGTTCACAAAGAAACATTCAAATCTTATTGTTTCTTCTTTTTTTTTCTGTAATGTGTGTTACTTGGATTAGATATTCTTGCTTCTTATATCAACAAAAAGAGCATGTGATAATTGAAGTGATACCAAGTAATTCAGAGGATACTTCAAACAGGGTTTATTCTTGCTATCGTTTTAACAATGACGCCAGTGAAACAAACAAAGTCAAGTGGTATTGAAAAAAGTACTGATGGAACAATAACACAATTGCAACCAAGTATTGCTGAGAGATACAGTCGATCCTTTGAAATTCTGCAATAATCAACAATAAAGAACTAAAATGTAACAAAGCAAGTGCGCTATTAGAAGGTTAATGACATAATACTAACTTGCTACTTCACATTTACCTTTTCACACTTTAGCAACAAAGCACTTTCTGGATGAAATTTATCTTAGAACCAATGCAATACCTGATAAAGGCGTCAAAGCACTTGATGGAGTATACAAAAAACCTTTAGTGATGAGGCATTAAAGAACTATGTCAAAATACATATGGTAAAGTGCTAAATGCTTTGAAAGGGAATGCTGTGTTTACATGAGAAAAGGTTGTATTCAATGCAGGAGTAAACACAAATTTGCACAAAGTAGGTTTGATTGTACCAGCTAATACTCATTTCAGATTATAAACGATGCCCATAGCAATAAATTATCAACATAGTGGAAGGAATGAAAGACGTGGAATTTGGACCGAATGGAGTAATGAACATGCAGCGAACTTGCATTGTTGAGAAGCATACCTACGGCTGACATGCGGAACATTAACTTGTCGAAGAAAAAGTTGTTGTCACCTAAAATAAGACAAGCTAAATCTTGTACAGACGTGTATGGTTTGTTAATGAGACGCAAGCATAAGTTGTGGAAATTGGAACGTACAACAAGTTAAGAAAAGATAAGTTTACAGGTTGTATAGTTTACATAGTACAAGTTTTTTATGGTTCATGGTTCTGAGCACATGTACAAGTCGCTGATGAACCGTACTACGTAATTTTAATTTTGAGATTTTATGGTAGTTATGGCATCTTAAAGCTGTCATGCCTGTGGTGAAGCCATGTTCCGTTAGCAAGCTTTTTTCCACATAGAATTTTGATGCAGGTATTAGTGTTGTATTGGATATAGATCTGGGCTTCTGTTTCTTATGTATGCAAGTTGTACTAAGGTTGTAGTTCTTGCATGTTGATTGCCAATCCTAGAGGCTGATACTTAATACCACTTCAAACAGCGATTGCATTGGGTAGAGCAACAGGAACAAGAGCACGACTTTGTGGAATAGCACGTGCGCAATGCATGAAGAGGTACAATCTGTTGTGCAGTACTATCAGCTCTTGTACAGCTTACCGTATTCGTAATGCCATTGTTGATGAGCCTTTGGTTAGGACAATCGATCAATATGCAATTTTCGAAACGCATCAACACCTAGAGTGGGTCTTGCAATGACTTTACAACAAAGCATCTTGATCACCAATGGAGAGCTGTTTTTAGTGCTATCCCTAATGTCTATAATTGTACCATTGGCACTACATAATCTTTGGTTTGATGGGCTTATGGGCAGTGAAAACATCGTATGGCTCCATGCTCCAACAAGAATCACAGCAGTATCTCATTTCATCACGGACATGTTTACACAGTGCTATGAAAATATATTTGTCTTTGTATCTCAATCGCTTTGTAATACTGAACCGTAGAAGGTACCTTGACTACACAGCACTCCTCAAATCATTGGTACGGAGCTGACATATTTGATAGGACAAGTAGTTGGGGCACGACGTCTAAACGAACAAGTGCTAAAACTTCTTAGATAACGGTATTTTAACTCTCCTTTTTGTTTACTGTCGTCTTTGCAGACTGTATCAAAGAAAAGCAGGAACTATCTCTCATTTTCTTGACACGCTGATTGGATGAAGGCACAAATTTATCAGGTAGTTATTGGATTAAAAAGTAGAAGTTTTATACGCTGCAATCAAAGCTTGGTATACAGTAGGTGGTAGTGCCGTTAGTTCCATACAAAAAAACGCTATTCGCACCAAGAAATCGCACAACTTAACAGAAGCAATTGAAATCTTCAGTTTAGCCTCACTACGCGTAGGTATTGCTTTATATACAATGTTTCAACTTTTTTGTACAAAACAAGCATAATTTACGCTTTCAAACCCAGGTACGTCTTATAAACGTAGAATATTTAAGCATTGAGCCTTTGTGGATCAACATACAGCGCTTGTGTTAGATTAGCCTTGACTTTTTTTTTGGTTCACAATTGAATACCTTTTTAATTCAACGCAACCTAGCGTGGCGTCTTCATTTATTATAAAAGTACGTTATTAATAATATTTAAAGCAAATTAGCGCTTTTGTAGGAAAAAAAAGTCGTATGAACCGTAACTCCTATATAAAGTGATAATTACGTTGAAATATATTATGGTATAGTTAATTACAGCGGATACAGGCGATTTCAAGTACGTAGACATCTGAAAATTCGATTTTTGTGATAGATTTTTTGTAACAAAGTTGTTTCACATAACCTAAGAAAACAAGTTCGGGGCCTTGTAGTTAAGTGGTAAAATACTTGATTTGGGTTCAAGTGGCCCTGGTTCGATTCCAGGCAAGGCCCAATACCTTTTTGCAACGTTTTATGCATGGTGGGCATCTGGAGAACTCTAGAAATTGAAAAACTTGCCATCTTTTAATGTTTTTTTAGAGTGCAACTGTACCAAAATTTCGTTTTTTCACCAAGAACAACTTTTTCGCCCGTGTTAGCCACTTGTAGCGGTAGACTAGAGTGGTACTTATACTGGTGTAAGATGGCATTAATGCAGGTGTCTGTTTGTGCGAGAAAATCCAATAAAAATCATGTACAAAAAATATGGCTTTGCAAATTCTTGTTTTTTTCGCTTAATTTCAAAATGAGTATTTTTCATGAATTGCTGCGTCTTATTTGTTTGTACGCTATAGTAGCACTAATTGGGCAGTGTTAATCACAATACACAGATTTGAGCACAATAAAAACCAATTTCTTCCATTAGGAAGCTAAGTTCTCGTATTGCTCAATTCTACGTGTAGAAATACGTTTCCGTTCAGTTTGGTGAGTATTTACGGCACAGAAACGATTAAAGCTCTAATTTTTGTACAACTACGTTACAAACCCACCAAGCGTATCAACCTACAACGTACACTGTTTATAATGCGGTTTTGATAGTTTTGACACTTCCAGTACGATGGTCACATGCGTTTGACGTTACTACCACTTTGATGCACGCACAGTGTCGCATAGGCCTTTTGAGTTCTAGTTAACACAACAAGTTGCTTGTTACTTCAACGCGTCGGGTGACAGACTGTGGCAAAACGGAGAAGCATTAGCAACATTTATCTACTTCGTTCATGTGAGAAATTCTCCAGGTTGTTTACAAATAAGTGACCAGCGTGCATTATTTAGCCTTACTTTCAATGAAATTGGTTACAACAAACGAAAGTTTTACAGTATTTTGGGCTTGTATAAGGCTAGTAGCACTGATTTCTTTTCCACAATATGGCTAACCTCATATTTATGAGGTGCAATTGCTTTCTTGCCTGGGTTGAGGTTAGACCATCCTGAAATTGCATTTATATCAAACCAAGACGTGCACTATTCGAACGTTTTATACATGGAGCAAAACAACAAGTCTTTTTCTGTATTATATCCAACCTTCGTACCCTTACATTGTACATGATCAATTGAAGATCCATCTGAAAGTTTACAGTTATATTGACAAGGTCGTTGTTAGAATTGAGCTTTCGTTTCTACCAGAATGACTCTACAGTAAAGTTATATTCAGGAAATCGTGAAAAGCGACAAGGCTTTTGTGGGAGTTGAACATTCACCTTCAATTTGTGTTAATGTCATTGTAGTGTACGACTGTTCTTTTTTCTCAAAGTAGTAGAGATGATTTTGCAATAAATGCATAGTTAGCTAAACTTTTTCACACGAGATTTGTGCATAGCAGACACCAAAGTTGTCTATTGAAATTTTCAATATCGGAATGTTACTTTAGAGCGATTTTCCTACCCAATCAAGTTGCTGGAGAGTGAAAATAAGCTTGATTGCTTAAGTTGTTTACGGTAAACATAGGCTTTTCATTCTGAAAACAATTAAGTTTTTGTAATAACTCTGTTTACACAACTTTGTCCAATCTGTAATTTTAACCATAACGTTTCGGTTATGTAGTAGTCATATGCTGAAAACATGGGCACTGTAAAATACTGTGTAAGAAAGTGTTAAATTTTTGTTATGAATTCCACGCTTTTAAATTCAGATTACCAAATAGCTGTTTTACTTGTGACAAACGCACCCATTTTCTACACTTTCAAAAGAAAAACGGAAAAACATGACTTTTCAAGGTTTTAAAATGGGGAGATGCATAGGTTTCCGGAAACTTCTGGAAATTGGGAATTACGGGAAATTCTGGAAGATGTGGAATTTCTGGAAACTTCCAGAACCTTCTGGAAATTCTGGTAGAACAGCACCTTCTGGAAATTCTGGTACGGATTCACAATATTTTTCGAGAACATGTTTTTAGAGCACTGTGGACTAGTAAACAATCACATGTACTTAAGTTTTTCAGTCGCACACTGTGCTGTTCGCAAGACAGCATGTCTAAGTGATACTCCTACACTATGGCTCATTCGCTAGCACTTAACAACACCAGTACCAACAATATTGACGTCGTACGTGTGTTTGGTACTAAAATTTTGTAAAAACTGCACCTTACACGCAATATTCATAGCTGAAGTACCTAGGGGTAAGAAAGAACTCACCCCTACCACAGAACAGACTCGAGGTATAAATAAGCTTTGTTAAAAATCAAGGAATAAGGCAAAGCCATTGTAAAGAAATAAAGTAAATATGATTTAATTTTTTCGGTTTGGTGAGTGTAATAAGCCACTTCAGTCATTATGTGAACTCTCTAAAAATACAATTAAATGAACCTTCCAATGGAAATATTCTTGTGGAACTTTCTTCTGGAAATATTCTCGTAGAATTTGCAGAACAAGCAGAATTTCCGGAACCTTCCAGAAACCTATGCATCTCCTAAATGGAAACTGATCTACCCCCTATCTGAGATTGATGACTGTGGTGAAGTAATTAAACGCCAAACCTTGCTACCAGAGCAAGGTTGTGTCTAACAGCAACTACTGTGTAATCACAGGGACGCACATGAGGGATATTAATCATCAATCAATGTACTACGGCACCTCGAGTGCCAAGTGATTGACCATTGCCATAAAACGGAATCCAATACAACCCCTACCTGATAACAGTGTCTAGTAGTAACTAATGTGTAATCACAGGGACACACTCAAGGGATATTGGTCACCAATCAATGTATTACGGCACCTCGAGTGCCAAGTGATTGAAACTATGGATAAAACGAAATCCAATACAACCCCTACCTGAGATTGATAGCATTAATAAAAAGTAATTAAACTAAGCTAGTGTGTGATATTAGGGACACACTCAAGGGATATTGGTCACCAATCAATGTATTACGGCACCTCGAGTGCCAAGTGATTGAATATATTACCATAAAAAATAGAAACTAGTCTCCCCCCTATCCCAAATTGACATCTACTTGAAAAATGGAAACCAATCTAGTGGCAAGCATACGTTTCGATCAGAAATCACTTCTTTTTCACAAAATGACGCTATTACAAAGAGTTGTTATTGAGTGGTAACTAATGTTTCCATGACTAACATCTACCTAAACTGTAAAAGTGATTAAACTCAATCAATCTAAGAAAAACGATAAAAATGAAAACCAATCAGACCCCAACCATTTTCATTCATACATTCAATCTTGAACTACAGCAAAATAGAATCCAATCAACCCCTTACTATTTTCAATCTTTGCGGAAATCTCATATCCTGGATAAATGGAAACCAATATGCCCTCCTAGGTTTGAAAAGTTGCTCAAATTGCCAATAGTGCCGCATTATAGTTGGTTGCCACCCTTAGTCTAAAAGGTCCATAAAACTGGTAAATACAGCCATCAATCAAACAAGTGCACTTGGTGCGTCACCAATAAATACTTCTCCAAAAACTGCGGATGGTTTTAACGTTTTACTCACAATAGAACCATCCATGTAACAGAACTAGCTGTGCAACTGATGATGTAGGTTAGTGGTAGCATTAAAACAGCAGTAACATGCAATAAATGATCAGATTACAACACCGTGGCAAAGAACCCGATACCTATACCGATTACCAATTGAATGTAATAGCATCTTCATTGGATGTTTCTTAATGCAATAATATTACAAGCAAGAAACTTAGAGAAAAAAAACAAGAAACTGTATCTTAATTTGGTTTAACTTTAGGACAAAGATTGTCTCAATGAATCAAGATTTGCAACTTTCGTTATTGTGGTGCAGCACGGTGTATTCATAATTGAATTTATGGGCCATACAGCTTTTCTGTTTGTCCAAACTACTCTGACTGCACGTTTTGAATACTTGCGTTGCGCTACCAAGTACTTCAATCTCACTGGAGGTCCATTGAGAACTTGACACGGGTTAAAACGAGCTGACGCAGATGCTGTAAGTGTGAGTTCAATTAAGTTCATCACCAATCCAACTGACACTTCCAAGAATACATTCCATATAGCAGTGTTTGTACAGTATACAACAGATGTACCAAGCTGTTAATGTTCCGTTTTTACCATTGGTGCTACCTTGGAAAGGATGTAGGCTAAATCCAAAAGTAGGACTCGCATTTTACAGACAAAACTACCTTCTCTTTCAAAAGTACCAGCTCCTGTAACTCTGAGAGTGTTTATGAATGGCAAGATAAGTCAAAAATACATCAGTTACAAACATAATTGGCTGCTTTAACTAGAACATCAGTGAAACAAAAACGAATAAAGTTGTGAAAAAGTAAAAACAGATTAAGTTTGAATCACGATAACTTTTATCATAATCTAAAATGCTTCCAGTTGTAAGGGAAATTACAGTTTAAAAAGTGTTTAGTTTTATTTCTTGGTTCATTTGAACCTTGAAATCCTTCATTGTTTTTTACTTGGTGTACTTTAGGATGGCTATAATACTGATTTAACAGATGCTTATGATTACAGCCCTATAATGGCTAACGACTTGAATACCATACAGATTCTCAATACTCGGTATGACAGAAAAATATGGATCGGCAAAAGGAAGCAGTAACATAAAATAGAAGAAAACAAGCTTGTTTGAGTTTTTCGCTTTTTTGGGCATGAAACATCGGCTACATATGCAACTCAAACCATGTTAAGTAAACTATTTTTATTATACACTTTACAGTTTAAAGACATCCTTTTGATCAATCAGCGAAGAAACCTTCACCTACAGCAATAATTCCTCTCAACCTTTGGTTTTCTGCTAGGGCTGTATTGAGGCGCTCGACCATATCCAAGCACATGCCACAGTATCCACACGTTTCTTGTTGTGTAGTGACTGGATTATTGTTGTATTGAAACTCTTCTGTGGCAGGCGAAGGTGGGTCGACGAAGTCTATATCCATTGCATTGTCGTGACATACGGGTATAAAAGAATCAAAGGGCAATGGGCTGTCAGGAATAACCATTTCTGGTAATGGGTTTTCATTGTCTGCACAGACTTTTTCAAAGCCTGCAGTACGTAGTAAGTATACAATAAATTTTTTTGTTATAAAAATACAACACGTTGAAATTAAGTGTACCAGTACTACGTTCAGGGTCTTGTTTTATTCGGTTGTAACAATGAGGGACAAGTGACAATTCATTTCAGGTGCTCTCAAATGAAATATTGTGAACTCATAGAGCAATGCACCCTCCATGAGTATCGTGTTGAATTTAAGTCGATGTCCCTTAAAAAAAGATGAGTTGATTTTCACGTGGTTCACTGTTTATTGATTTATACGTACTGGAATGGTTGATCTAATACAGAACTTTAGAAGGTTCTTACTTATTGACTCTGTATTTTTACCACAAGTCCATAATCGTTCGAAATCTATTTGGTCAAGGTATACAAACCAACCTTTTTGTCTTCTTCCACTATTGAATTGAACCTAGTAGATTCGTAAATTCTAGTAGAAAAATAAAGTAAAACTATGTACTTACTTGGCATTTGGATGCGTGGCGTATATATTTCTGTGCCATTTGTAAAAATGTTACAAATATTGTTGGCTTCTTTGCTTTGCTGTTGCGCTCCATTGGTGTTGGGTTTTAACAAATGTGCAGATGGTCATAACACTTCTGTTCAATGAATTTGTTCCGAACGCTTAGTTTCGAACATTGTCTTGTTTAATAAGGTACAACATATAACAGAGAAGTAAATGTAAATACAAAAAATAATTATTGTCGACCATCGACATTCTTTAGCGTAAAGAAAACTCGTACATTTTCAGAAAAAAAGTCGACTACAATCTGCTCTTTTTTTGCGTTCTGAACGGCCTTTGAAATTTGCTCCCCTGTAAACAACTTACTTACTATGTGTACAAAGTTGAGAAATCAACAAAAACCAGCGTACCAACCTAGCTGATTTCGTACGACCAAGACTTAAGGAAATACAAATTACGAAATTTTTTCTGGTTCGAGTTGGGCAGAATTTCTCAATTTGCAACCGATTTGCATTACTAACACGTCTGGACAAACATACTTTATTTTGTTTGTTGTATTACAAGCAGCAATATGCAAAAGGGTGTTTTCTTTTTCTTGATAGTTCTTAAGGAGATAGAACAGCTCTCTGCCAAACATCCAGTTCAGTGGTATCACGTGTGTATGAAGTGACATCATCTAAACCATTCTTGGCGCCAGCCCAGAATTCAAATCTTGTAGGTTCAATACGGAATGAGCCATAGTTCTCTGGGCGAGAAATGCCTAAATGAAGCGTTAAGTTTTTCTTTTTGAAAGTGTTGTGTTTTGAACGTACTCGCTACTTTCTTTAACTCAACGTGTTTCTTGTTTATTTTATTTGCAACCTCTTCAATTGATTCTACTTCTTGACCAGGAACACTTGTAAGAGCAACTACAAACAACGTTAAGCGGGTAACTAAAAATCATTGAAAAAAAAAAGAAAGCTGTCATTGAAACAACTTCATATTAACGACGTTCCAGTAGTGAACGACGATAAAATATCCCTTACTGTCTATAGCTCAAATGGGGCAACGTTTATTATTCTTTAAAACACGTACGTAGTCGCTGTTGATGAGTTTTTGTGAAAAAGGCGCTATCACTTTCCTTATCTCCTGCCTCAACAATAGATCCTTCAATCCTGACAGATTGGTCACCTTTTGCCCAGTAGAACACCATGGCGCCTTTTGGATTTTCTAAAGCGTTGTGTAAGCCAAAAAAAAGACGAAAGTTGAATAAAGCTTATGTGCAGTCATATTAATCCACGATGCTGTAGAGAATGCACAACGCGGGTACCTTTAATTTCCTTTGCTTTACGGCTTTCTTTGTGTGTTTGGAACTGAAATCCACGCATGTCCCACTGTGTGAGTTTTACTACTCTGTTTGATGGTACACCATCAGGTGTCGCAGTTGCTAGTGTACATTTGCTAACTTCTACGTTTCCTTCCAATCGGACCGCTTCGTCATACCACTGTTTAAACACATTGAAAGGTGAAGATTGAGGCTTGCTACCAGAGAAATCATCGCCGTGAATGCGTTTAGCGGCAATACGCGTCAATGGCGCCTTTTTTGTTCTAATTCAGCGTCAATTGTTGTATTCAAGCATTGTAAAGAGGTAAAAGGCAGGCCCTGGCCTTTAGACTTTTGCGTACCTTTTGCTCTCTGTACGTCCTGTCATTGATGTATTGCGTGCGCATGTCGCATATCTAGAGAATTTTGAAACAAGCATTCGCCCCGTTGTGGTTTTTAGGTTTACTACGCGTTTAGTTAACCAACGATTGTGTTTAAGCGTTTTGAGATGTTAATTATGGTATTTAACGCGGTTTTACAACAATTTGATTATAACCCACAAAATGCAGCGCATACGCTTATAAACACTGATAGCAGCCGATGAAAATCAAGCGTAAAATGCTAGCAAGCAAAGCTGAAAAAAACTACCATGATCATGACGTACTTGCGTAGGAGTGGGCTCGCCAGTGTTTTTTACAATCTTAGTGATTTCTTAGTTAAGCCAAGTGATTTCAACCTCATTGGTCATTCACCTTGATGTTTAACGCTTGCCCTCGTGCTTTGATAGCGTTTAGAAGTCTTAGACATGTGACTCGCAACGTACGAATTGTATCTAAACGGAATATTCTAATATTTACGCGGTATAGCGTGTAGTGGGTAGGCGTTATGTGTCAAGGGAAGCCGTTAGAAACCTGAACCGCGAAGATTACGTTGGGTACTCCTAATTTCAATAAAACTGTTCTTACACGTCTAGCAATGACACTTTATACGGAAAAAAGCCAATGAGCCCAAAGTACTCGTACACTAAAAAAACAGCTGGTACGTTAAATAAAACAGCCCAGAATATAATCCACGCGCTGGGGGCTCGCTAACATTTTTTTTTATAGCCTACCATCGCAACGCGTACTTTGAAACGATGAAACAAGGTGTAGATCCACTTAACGCGTTTATACAGCATATGCCGCATATTCGAGACTACACATTAGCCAAGGATAGCCTTTTTGAACTAAAACGCGCTAAACGCATATCAGGCGGTAGAAGATCACGTCGCGCTTATACAATAATACTGTCATTATGTCCAACAGGATCTGATGCGGAATCTTGGTACAGCGAGATGAAACAACGGAATATACGTCCAGACACATACGTATTCAACCAATTAATCAGATCTGTCGGCGGATTGACGAATAACGAGATTTTGCCTGGACGTGTCAAGAGATGCTTAGAACTCTTCAATGAGATGCATAAAATACGTATAGAGCCTAATGTATTAACATTTGATGCATTAATACGTGTTCACTCAAAATACGAGCTTTATGGTACTGCATTTAAGTTATACCAAACAATGATTAAGACATACGGAATCAAACCAGAGGTTGTTATTTATCAAGGTTTGTTCCATATGTGTGGAAAAGCAAAAGAACCTAAAAAAGCTGTACAGCTTTTCCATGAGATGCGTGCACAGGATATATATCCAGATCAAGTAACATATAATATACTTATACAGTGTCTTGGAGAAACAGAGAAGAATTTAGCACATGCTATTTTTAAACAGATGGTCAAAGATGAAAAAGTCCGTGTTGATAGTGTAACTCTTAATCATATTCTACGTATTGAAGACGATGTTGGTAATGCTTTAAAGATACTAGATGATATGAACACAGGTGTATATGATGGTATTAAACCTGATAGTGTATCGTACACTATGGTATTACAGTTGATGATAAAAAACAATAGAATAGCTGAAGCTTTAGATCTTTTTCACAAAGCGAAGATTCGTATCATCAACGAGAAGACTGTTGTTCTTGATTCTGTTACATGGCATATTGTGATTAAAGCATGTATAAATGATAACGAATTAGAGATGGCACGAGACTTATTCTATGAGCAGAAGGAACATATAAAACCGATAGCAAAGACTTTTGCTTCTCTGATTTCTGCTTTTTCAAAGGATGATCCATCAACTGGTTTGAACTTCTTTGAAGAATATAAACTACTATATGCGCGTGGTAGACGTGATATAGTGGTATATGAAGCAGTTGCAAGGTTACACATAGAACAAAAGAAATGGAGATACGCTTGTGACACAATGAGAAGCATGAGAGAAAGAAGTATGCTTCCTCCTATTCCATTGTACTTGGACCTTATTAAAGGATTGGAAGAGGCAGGTTTGTTTGTTGAACAAGATGAAATGCAAAAACAGCTAGATAGTGTTCGTGAAGGAAAGTTTAAAAAGGAACAAACCGTTTTTGAGAAGACATTACCTGCAAGCAATAACAAAAGAAACAATACAAAATAAAAAAAAATTTCAAAACCTTGTAACCAACGTTTTTATTCGTCTTACAGTACATGTAGTCTCATTTGAATACTGAGTAACTATCTCCTTTAATGGTGGCGAGTGGTTCACTATGGTTTGTTGCATGTGTTACAACTGCCAGTAGAGCTATTTAGCCTTTATTGACCGTAAGATACTGATTTTACTTTACCAATTGCAATCTGTCACAAAATTTTAGTGAATAGCTGTAAACATGTTAACATACTTGCTTGCGCATGATACACATACTAAATACTCCTAAGTGAGTATTTTCATCTGCTGCACAACAATACAATGGTTTGAGAGGAATCAGTGTAACTAACGCGGTTTGGTCTGGCTCTAGCTGTTCAAGATTGCTCCCTGCAGATTTCTTCAGTTTACGATCTATTATTGATGAATCAATTATTTTATCGACTTGGCATTCCACATGCGCTGTGTGTATTTCTATAAAGTGGTGAGTGTACATGCTAACAAAATGAATTGTTGTTGCGGACAAGGCGTCAAACAAAGAGAAACCAACGTAGTATAGCTCAACATTTTAATCCTAACTTGGGTTTATGTACCTACAACTGCGGAAGATCCTACGATTACACTTTGTCCTAGCATTGCTATATGTGCATTAAACTCTGAAACACAGTAGCTATTTGCTGTGTTTTCGTTGTACGGTAGTAAAACATATCCTCTTTTGATGTCCTTGACTGAATCTACACCTTTCACAACTATATCAAAAAAAAATTGATGTCCCGCAGCGCTAATTTTCTCGACTTTTTTTCGGTCATACTCCAAGCCCGCCACCTCTAATACCCTGCCTGTTGGCGCAATGATCAATTTCTGTCCTATTTTGACTGTACCAGCAACAATAGTTCCACATGTAACAATGCCTACATCCTTGATATTGTATGTATCGCCAATTGATATTTTCAATGACTTTTCTAAAGGAGGTGCAATGACTTGTATATCATATATGGCTTCTAAGAGTGTTTGACCTCTCCACCAAGGCATATTATTAGACAGCTTTATAAGATTATCTCCGTATGATCCTGTAATCGGTACATATGTCACATTATCCAGGTTGAAATTAAGCCTACTTTATTTAGTTTTAAAAAAAAGTGATTGAGTTACAGTTCAGTCGTGGTTTTTAAGTTAAACACGTGCATACCCCTTCAATACAGACGTAATTTTTGATACCGTACTAATAAATATTTCTTCATTATATGGGTGAGCAGATTCATCCATTTGAGTAACAGCTACGATCACCTTGCTTCTATCGAAGTAACTTGCGATTTTCAGGTTTCCAGTGCAAACCTTGAAATCAAGTGGACCATTTGGTTTTGCAACAAGAATAACACCATCGGCTTTTTTTAAAGCAGTCATAGAACGGCTTGTAATATAATTAAAAGACGGTATATCCTGAATTGTAACCTAAAGAAAAAACCATCAAAAAAACTCTGTTTTGGAGTTGCAAACAAAACCAAGACCGAGTTATCACGTGATATTTATAACTTGGAAAACTGGTGTTTTTTCACTTGCACAAGAAGAAGGGTAAAGTAGAAAATAGAAGCTCAAAAGCAATAAAAGCATACTTGCTACAATGAAGAACTAAAAAAAAAAAGCCAGTCTCGTACCTCGTATTTATCAGTTATAAACGTGTGTATGCTACTAGCAGGAAACTTACTGCGTGTAAAGTTTGGTATTAATGCACGTAAAGCAGCGGCATATTCAAAGTGATCCTTGTTATGGTGAGTACGCTCTTGTCTTATTTTATCCAATGTTCTTTTGCTTATTGCACCACATTTATGTAATAAATGACCACACATCGTTGATTTACCACTGTCGCTTTCTCCTAAAACACATATAGTAATTGCAGGCTTTTGTAAGTTGTTTTCTGCCATTTTGAAGCTTCGTTAGGCGTATAATGTCAATAAATTATGTAATTTGCAATTGCGAGCCAGGAACGCTATGTACTGTGGCTAGCGCAAAGGGAATATCTAAATATAGATTTGAAAGTCGTTGACAACATGTTTTTTGGATATACACAATTGTCTAGCGCTTATTTCATTTTGCTTCAACGGTAAAAGTACAAATGTACTTTTGAATGTCACTTGGAAGATCGATGAGGTTACTTGCAACGCAAAATATCGTTTTTAACAGTACCTGTGTACGTGTTGTGTTATCGTCAAACGTTTTAGATTGTTCATAGAAACTCGTTTAAGTCATTGTTTTTCTTTAAAACATAACACAACATCAAATGGAGTCGACAGGTACCGCTCTCTACCAATAGAACGCATTGCAATCTATTTTCGGTTCTATTAGCTCTTGTGACCGTCGATAGTTTCTAAAAACGATGTAAAGCGTTGGAACTAACAACTTAAATAACTAACATGTATACAGAGCAATTATGGAACAAAACGAAGCTACCAACAGCAAAACTGCGTTCAAACATTGCTTCGGCGAAACTAAAATCAGAGAAAAGTATTTTTGTTGTTCTCATGCTTAGTGGCTCGTTCAATCCTGTTCACAAGATGCATATTAAGAGTACGCTTTATTAATATAACTAGGGATACTAATAATCACGTGGTAAGGCTTTGAATTAGCACGTGATGCTGTTAACTCACAAAGTGATAAAATAGTTGTTGGTGGTTTTATTGCACCGTCTTCTGAAAGTTATGTTAACCGTAAACTTAAAACAGGTATCGTGTGAATCCAATATGCAGTTTTATTGTACTAGTATTTATACTAAGCACTCATGTAGAGGCCATGAGTCTTGCAGATCGCGTTAAAATGTGCCAAATAGCAACACAAAGTTCAGGTTTGTTGGTTTTTTTTTTTGCAACTTTTCTCGTGAACTTACTAACTGTTTTATTATCAGATTGGCTAGATGTTTGTGATTGGGGTATCGCTAACTCTCCGAGAATTAGGGAATCTATGAACAAATCTTTGAGGTATTAACCGCTGATGAATGATACAAATTAAGCTAAAGCTACTTTATTAGTAAATGTATAACAGATAAGAAAGTGTT